>CM021109.1:13492509-13508926 GCA_007115665.2 Sequoiadendron giganteum
TCTCCCTCTCTCCCACTCCCACTCCCTCTCTCCCTCTCCCTCTCCCTATCACTCTCCCACTCCCTACCATTAACCCTTAGGTTTATGTGTGTACAAATTGGATATCCGATTTGTGAAACTTCATTGTGCAGAGGTGAAATCTTACCGTTGCAGAACATGTTTTACAAATCGGATATCGGATTTGTGGGCCATAGAAAAACCCTATGTGGGCTATTTTTGTGCATTCCAACGGACCTTGCATTCTGTTTGCAACACTTTCCAGGCGACAAACACGCAGTTTCAAATAGGAAGAGACAAAGATAAAATTTTTGGAGCATATAAAATTTTTGGAGCATCTTGTACTCAAATTTGTCACACAATGATTTTTTAGCATCTTTTATTTGGTATAATGGGGAGCAGTAGTCGTTAGAAGCAAAAACGTTAGAGAAAGCTGACAAAAGAACTAATTGAAGGATATAGACAAAGAGATAGAGAAGGTCATAGGAAGAAAACACAAGTTATGCTAAATATTGGTGAACCTGAGCCCTATGGTCTTTCAAGTGAAGAGGAAATTGAATATGTTCAAGGTGAAAATGTAGAACATGATATTGAAATTGGGAATGAAAATTTTCAAGGTGAAAATGTTGGAATTGAAGATGTTGAACATGATATTGAAATTGGGAATGAAAATATTGAAATTGATAATGAAAATGTTGGAATTGAAGATGTTGAACATGATATTGATATTGGGAATGAAAATATTGAAATTGATAATGAAAATTTTGGAATTGAAGATGTTGAACATGATATTGAAATTGGGAATGAAATTGTTCAAATTGATATTAAAAATGTTCAAGGTGAAAATGTTGGAAATGAAGATGTTGAACATAATATTGAAGCAAGCGTAAATTGTGTTTCACCATATTACACGAGAAATGAAGAACCTTGTGTGGAAGAAAGACGTATTCCAAATTCAAGACCTTCAACAACCCCTAAATGGTTAGTTGAAATTGATGATAACATTATAAACAATTTTGAAGGCAAGAGGTCAACACGAACTATTCGGTTGTGGGCTAGAATACTTTTCAACCAATATTTTAGCGATAAGACATTGATCGAGTAATGCCAAATTTTTGTATAATTGTTAAAGATGAAAAAGATGAGACCTTTGCTAGCCAAATTGAAGATTCATCTGAACAAGAGGACTGAAAAAAATTCTATTATTGTCAAAAATATTTTTAATGCTCTCAAGTCTATTGGAAAAAATAACAAGGAAAAAGATAAGAGAGTTTCTCAGAGAGTTATTACCACCACCCTAGTAAGCTATCAATTGAAAAAGGCTTGCTTTATGAGACAAACTTGTATTGATTTTGACTTAAATCGTAAATATTTGGATAGAGCACTTGCAAGAAGAGAAAGAATAGATGATCCTCTTCAAAATGATACATGGGATTTTTCCAGAAGGCTTACACGTGTTGATAAGAAGCTAACCGATAATGTAAAGAAGGAAATTCAACAATTTTGGCATGATAACTCTAGAGTATCACCCAATGCAAAAAATGTTTTAAAGTTAAGAATTGGTAGTTGAGACCATACACTGCATCCTAAACATTTCTTGGAATCAAGCCAAACAATGTTGTTCAACAAATTTATTCAAACACATCAAAATTTGGAAATCTCGCAAAAAAACTTTTGAAGGTTTGAAACCATTTTATTGTGTGCCTCTTAAGATTCGTAATACTTGTTGCAAATACCATGTGGAGTTTTCAATGTACCATGAACTATTATGTTATATCCAGTGTACTTTGAATACTAATGAAATATTGCAGGAGTGTGGTGCAATGCATCTTTCAAAATCATCAAGGGACTTGCTAGATCTATTTTTATGTTCTAGGGATGATGGTTCCTTTTTCTATACAAATGATTGTTTAAATGCGAAGTGCTCACAATGTGGTGGCTTGTCAAAGTTTGTTCAATGTTTTCATGAGGGTTCCGAACATGAATTTGGAAAAAATATTGTTGAGAAAAAGAGATATGAGATAGTCAAATATACTTTGCAGAGTGGAGGTGAAGGTTCTAGATGCGAGTTGGTTACAAAAAGAATGCAGTGTTGTTGATTTTATTTCAGATTTTAAGGACAATATTTTCTACAAATATGCAAGGCATAGTCATAGGTCTCAGTGGTTGGATCAACAATTCAGGATATGTAAGGACTCTTTTCCGATTGGCACTATTATATCAGTGGTTGATTTTGCTGAAAACTACACATTGCAACCACAAAATGAGGTACAATCTCAGTATTACAATTCCATTCAGATTGCTATTTTTGTCCACATAACGTTTAGTCATGCACCTAATAGTACAAAGGAGGATCAAAAGATAATCAAAGAGTATCATTTTTGTATGAGTGATGATAGATCTCACTTATATCTCCCATGTAATTGATTCAAGTTGATTGGGTAAGAGTTTTCTGATGCAAGAGCTAGGACTTGCAGAATCTTGATCCAACCTTAAATATTTTTGCCCCCACATTTCATTGACATTAGCACTTTGGACTCTTAAGAGAAATAGTCCGTCAAAGATTGCTGCTTTTTAGCACTTTGGACTCTTAAGGGAAAACGCTGGTCCAATGCAGCTTAGAGCGATTTAGCATATTTGGGTGCAAAAGAGAACCATACCTTGCGTAAAAGTACCCATCCAGACATGTTGGAACAGTCCGTTGGGTCGTACGAGTTTGAGAATGAAATTTGCACCACTTTGCAACTTTACATTGCTTGCATTTGACAACTTTTCCCTCAACTGAAAACTCATCACCATGGGAAAACACCTTCGAGATAACAAAAATTGAGAGAGGTTATTGTAGATGGTCTCAACACAATACCATATCCTCAAATGAAGAATCTATAAGCATCACAGTTTCTGAGAAATATTTTTTCAAAGATTGCTGCCTTTCAGCACTTTGGACTCTTAAGGGAAAACGCCGGTCCAATGTAGCTTAGAGAGATTCAGTGTATTTGGGTGCAAAAGAGAACCATACCTAGCGTAAACGTACCCATACAGACATGTTGGAACAATCCGTTGGGTCGTACGAGTTCGAGAATGAAAGTTGCACCACTTTGCAACTTTACACTACTTGCATCTGACAACTTTTCCCTCAACTGAAAACTCATCACCACGGGAAAACGCCTTTGAGATAGAAAAAACTGAGAGAGGTTATTGTAGATGGTCTCAAAATGATCTCATATCCTCAGACGAAGAGTCTGTAAGCATCACGATTTTTGAGAAATAGTCTGTCAAATTTTTCTTCCTTTTAGCACTTTGGACTCTTAAGGGAAAATGCCGCTCCAATGTAGCTTAGAGTGATTCAACATATTTGGGTGCAAAAGAGAACCATACCTAGCATAAATGTACCCATCTAGACGTGTTGGAACAGTCCGTTGGGTTGTACAAGTTCGAGAATGAAAGTTGCACCACTTTGCAACTTTACACTACTTACATCTGACAACTTTTACCTCTACTGAAAACTCATCACCATGGGAAAACGCCTTTGAGATAGAAAAAATCAAGATATTTTATTGTAGATGGTCTCAACACGATCCCATATCCTCAGACGAAGAGTTTGTAAGCATCACGGTTTTCGAGAAATATTCCGTCAAAGATTGCTGCCTTTTAGCACTTTGGACTCTTAAGGGAAAATGTCGCTTCAATGCAGCTCAGAGCGATTCGGCGTATTTGGGTGCAAAAGAGAACCATACCTAGCATAAACATACCCATATGGATGTGTTGGAACAGTCCGTTGGGTTGTACGAGTTCGAGAATGAAAGTTGCACTACTTTGCAACTTTACATTGCTTGCATTTGGCAACTTTTCCCTCAACTCAAAACTCATCACCATGGGAAAATGCCTTCGAGATAGCAAAAAACAAGAGAGGTTATTGTAGATGGTCTCAACACGATCCCATATCCTTAGACGAAGAGTCTGTAAGCATCACGATTTCTGAGAAATAGTCTGTCAAATATTGCTTCCTTTTAGCACTTTGGACTCTTAAGGGAAAACACCGCTCCAATGCAACTCAGAGTGATTCGACGTATTTGGGTGCAAAAGAGAACCATACCTAGTGTAAACATACCCATCTGGACATGTTGGAACAGTCCGTTGGGTCATACGAGTTCGAGAATGAAAGTTGCACCACTTTACAACTTTACACTGCTTGCATTTGACAACTTTTCCCTCAACTAAAACTCATCACCACGGGAAAACACCTTCGAGATATCAAAAAACAAGAGAGGTTATTGTAGATGGTCTCAACACGATCCCATATCCTTAGATGAAGAGTCTGTAAGCATCACGGTTTTTGAGAAATGGTCCGTCAAAGATTGCTGCCTTTTAGCACTTTGGACTCTTAAGGGAAAATGCCGCTCCAATGCAGCTCAGAGCGATTCGACGTATTTGGGTGCAAAAGAGAACCATACCTAGCATAAACGTACCCATCCGGACGTTTGGAACAGTCCGTTGGGTCGTATGAGTTCGATAATGAAAGTCGCACCACTTTCAAACTTTACACTACTTGCATCTGGCAACTTTTCCCTCAATTGAAAACTCATCACCACGGGAAAACGCCTTCAAGATAGCAAAAAACGAGAAAGGTTATTGTAGATGGTCTCAACAGATCCCATATCCTCAGACAAAGAGTCTATAAGCATCACGGTTTTCGAGAAATAGTCCGTCAAAGATTGCTGCCTTTTAACACTTTGGACTCTTAAGGGAAAACACCGCTCCAATGCAGCTTAGAGCGATTTAGCTTATTTGGGTGCAAAAGAGAACCATACCTAACGTAAACGTACCCATCTAGACGTGTTGGGTCATACGAGTTCGAGAATGAAATTGCACCACTTTCCAACTTTACACTACTTGCATTTGACAAATTTTCCCTCAATTGAAAACTCATCACCATGGGAAAACGCCTTCGAAATAGCAAAAACCGAGAGAGGTTATTGTAGATGGTCTCAACAAAATCCCATATCCTTAGATGAAGAGTTTGCAAGAATCACGGTTTCCGAAAAATAGTCTATCAAAGTTTGCTGCCTTTTAGCAGTTTGGACTCTTAAGGGAAAACACCGCTCCAATGCAGCTCAAAGCGATTCGGCGTACTTGGGTGTAAAAGAGAACCATACCTAGCGTAAACGTACCCATTCAGACATTTTGGAATAGTCCTTTGGGCCGTACAAGTTTGAGAATGAAAGTTGCACCACTTTGCAACTTTACACCTCTGTAGAGATTTATGGATGTCCTCTTTAGATCACTCTATTCTGAGTAGGTTTGTGGAGCTACCAATGTTAAGTCCAAGTTGACTGACTTTGAAAAAATCATATCCTAGTGAACACGATAGAGGTCCCACTTCTTTTTGAATGCAAGAGCACCATCTGACCCTTTATCTCCATTCCTCTTGAAGCATCTTTTCTTTCCTTCTTTTCCTTCCTTCATCGAGGATTGAGCGGAAAGAACATGAATGTATTCATTTGTAGGGCTTCGTCCAATACCTCTCGCAACCAACCTTGAATCCTCTTGAATACAGTCAGCCCTCAACCGATCAAACTTGGGAAGTTTCGATATCATGCTGATTCCTTAAATATAAGACTCCCAAGATGAAGGAAGACCATTAAGAGCCAACATGGTCAAATCTTTGTCATGAACAATATGACCATTTCTCTCGCTGTCTTCGACTTAGAGATCAGATAATACAACTGAAATCACTCAAAAATTTGAAACACATAAGACAATAAACACAACAAGAAATTTTCTTACAACTTAGGCCCAACTCATGGCTGAATTTGATACAATGAATAATAGAACCTCTCGTAGATACAAAGATACAATCGAATATGATTCTCCTTGAAATCAGCCTGCTGCTGCAAGATGAAGCGCTACTGCTCAAGTGCAAAATTTTGCTTGGACTACAAATTATGCTGAATGAACTTGATTGAGGAAATGAACAAATATCACCTCGTATTTATAGAAAATAAGGTGACTCTTCAAGGAGGTCGGCCTCTCTTGAAAATAATAAATTACAAAATAACTTCAAGGAAGGTCGGCCTCATCCATTTAAATAAAATGAGTATAAATTAAATAGCCATAGGATATCATTTAATTTATTACAAATTAATGTGATCGCTATCATGTATGAAAAATGTGGTAGCATAGACAAGGCAGTGGACTATTTGAAAAAAAGCTTCAAAGAAATGTGGTCTCATAGAATTAAATGACAAACAAATGCAATTGACAATTGCTCATAGTTTTTAGTTATGCAATGTGAAGTAATTGCATAACTGCTTAGGTTGACTTTGTAAGAACTATATTGTAATTGAAAATTTTTCACCTATGAACATCTAGTTGTTAGTTATGCAATGTGAAGTAATGATTTGAGTTTAAAAGATGTGTAATGCAATGTAATCAGCGATATAAATATAAACTACATAATATAACCATTCAGTTTTAAGCTATTGTACATTGATATTTAACCATTGCTCAAGATAAAATTTTCAAAGAGTTTAATCATGCACATGAGGAACAAATTAAATTTCGATTGTCAACTTCTATATATCAAATTATCCAATAATCAAGTGTATGTCCATATACAAAAATGGCATCGACGCCAACTCAAACAAAGTTTTACAAAATGTGGCATATGCCATCTCAATATGTATTCAAACTTTACATGCCAAAATATCTATCTCATCCTAAACTACTGGTGGATCATCAAAATGGAGCCTCTTTGAAACACTCATTGGCTCTGAAGGTAGCTGCACAAGAAAAATTCAAACCACAATTGAGATTAGTTATATTATATAATTTAAAATCGAATAATTAACATCAAAATCAATATACATTGAATTTTAATTGAACTGTAAAATTGAAATCTTGATTACTTGAAATATACGTCTCTTCAAAGAAGTTCTAAAATATACCAAATCAACTTTTAAAATGCCAATCCAAAAACATAAAATTGATCCAAGTTAGCATACGATTATTGGTAATAGGAACTTATTTACCAAACACAAAATAAAATAAGCACATACCTCTTTAGGTTGATCTTTTTCTATATCTCCTTCAGGTGTTTCAACACCTCCTCCTTGAGGTGTTTCAACACCTACTCCTTGAGGTGTTCCAATAAATACTCCTTTAGGCGGTGTGTCCCTTGTCAACATATCTGTATAGCTCATAATTGCCTGTACATAAAATTGACAAGTACATATGAAACTACCAATCTATGTCGACGTATGTATAATTAATATAAGATCTTAAAAATCTTAATTCAATCCAATTTGAGTTCAATTACCTTCCCCTTATCTAGATTTGTGCCTCCATAGTCTAGACGAGGTTGCACCTCACTCGCACTAGGTATTCCTACAGGAGGAAAACAAGATAAACATATAAGTTATTATATAATTTCATTAATGACAATTCAAATGACAAGCAAGTATATAATATAAAATGTAAATGAGTGAGTGCAAAAATATATACTGCGTGTGTGTCCAAGCCAAATGAAATGGCCCTAAGGGTGCTATTAGTCACCCATGTGAGCTCCTCCTCAGAAATCAACTGTTAAATAGACTATGTAAATAAATATTAGTACTTGATACTATCTCTTATTAATATTCATTTAAAAACAAATGCAAGTTATGAAATTACAACTTAAATCTTACCCGTGTCACTATTCCAGCATCTCCCTTTCTAGCAGGAGAGGACTCTGTAGGGTGCGCTCCACTCCCCTGTGACTGATCTATAATGTCCACATCATGGAGGTCATAATTAGAAGTGTCCAAGGGATGCTCAACGGGTTGTACAAGAGGACCCAAGCATATCTGGCGACACATAGTGCAAGTATGTGGCACACAAATATGTGGACCTGAGGAGGATGTTGTAGCAACACTCAAGCCTTTGCCAACATCACCAAAATGTGGCTGACCTACTGTAGAAGCATGTGAAACCAAATGACCACTCAAAGAGTGAATAGCCTGAATAGTCTATGTGGATGCATCCTGGATAATCTCTGGATGATATATTGGAGGTGGTGGAGGAAAGGGAGGAAGGGGAACATTTGGGCACGGGACTACTCTAATTGCCCCTGGTCTATCCTGGAGCATACCTCCACCAACACCTTGGAAGGGTTTAATGTCAAAGTAATTGACATGATGCTCTAACACAAACTCAACATATAATTTTTTAATAAAGTAAAATGGTATATCAGAATTATTGTTCGGTGGCTTATCAAAAACCATACACCAACAATCCCAAAAGTTAGCTACAATGTCCCTATGCATGCACCATTTTATGGAAAGTTTTGTTTTATTAACATTTACTGGCAAATCGGTGCGGGGGTCAATGAATAAAGAGGCTATTTGGGCTTTGGTTATTTGGAGATCTTTCACATCATCGTAAGATAATCCAAATACTTACCTTTGAAATCGGATATCTGATCGAAGCAGATATCAGATTTTGGTTTTTCCTTGTGCGCCCACGTGCAAAATGTGAGAAATAAAGTTGAAAGAGTCGACTATTTTTTATATACTGTTTCTAGAAATTAGATATCCGAATTGGATCAGATATCCGATTTGTGGAAACTAGGTTTGGTTTTTGGTTCGGGTAAATGTACTGACACCCGAACCTAGAAAAGTCAACTCGACATTTTCGCGTTTTTGAGTCGATCCAAAGCGTGATTTTTTCTCATTGCCACTTTTTGGCCCATCATGATCCTGCACATACCCAGAGGGATCATAGAACAATCTAGATTATAGAGCCAAAAAAAAAAAAAAATTGATTCTTAAACGAAAAATTAGATTCCATCTACAACATACCATGTAATTATTAGTAAAATTTCATATATTGATATAATTAATATTACATTCTCATCATTCCAATAGATATATTAATACATTATAATTCTATTTTTTCTTTCTATTCATTATGGTACAATCCTTCGTATATTGTTATATCTTTATATCTTTCTCACATATTCTTACATTTTATTCTATCTTATACATATAATTTCCTAGTGGGACATTTCCCTTACTACCTATCATACTTATTGGAGTTGACTTGTTGGCTATGAGTTTTGCAACCTATCTACAATGGTTTGTGTGTTGTTAGAAAATATGGATTAATCAAACAGTAAACTAACACACCGATAAGACATTATATTAAGGAAATCTAACTAGAAATCATAAATGCAAATTCTAATGACAATAGCTTCTTCAAATTCATCCCATCGTCCTCTATCTCCAAGGATTTGATTAAAGATGTTGGCTCTTAGTTGTGTAAGTAGCAGCTTGTTGAAATGGCAACTTAAGAGAATGAGATTAATTGAAAATGCATGTGCATGATTAAATGATTTAAACTATGAAATTCAAATGCTATGATGCTAGAATGCTGATAATATTGAAATGCAACTATAGTAACTGCGTATGAAATCTAAGATTCAAGGTGTGTCCTTTTCAACTCATAAGAGGGCTGTATTTATAGATTTTTGAAGGCAAGAAATCCAGTTGGTGAGGGTCAACGGTTGAGATTCAAACTTGTAAAATGAATGGCGAGAGATCAAGAAGTTGAGAAAAAGATGGAAGATGTTTCCATAAATTAAATGAATGAATATTTAATTTATGTGTGAGAGATGATAAAAGCGCTTTAATTAAATATATAAAATATTTAATTAAATATGGAGAGAAGAAAGTTTCTAATTAAATATTATAGAATATTTAATTATTGAGGCAAGAAAGCTTTTAATTAAATCTTGGAAATATTTAATTAAGTGGAGGAGAATAAAGAATTAGAAAGAAAGTGTTTAATTAAATATTGGAAATATTTAATTATGGAAGAAAGAAAGCTTTTAATTAAATATTGGAAATATTTAATTAAGTGGAAGAAAAGAAAGCACTTTAATTAAATATTAGAAATATTTAATTAAATGCGAGTTGAAGAATATTATTTAAATTAAAAATTTAAACTTGTGATAATTAATATAAATAAATTATGAAATCTATTTATTTAATTAAGAGGAAAATAGATAAATAAACTTATTTATTTAATTACACTAGAAGAATTGAGAAAATGAACAATATAAATAAATTATTAAATTTATTTATATGTAGATGACTTAAGAATATTAATTAAATAATTCATATTTAATTAATTAACAGGTTTGATTAACCGTGACCATTTTTAGATGTGTACATTTTGCCCCTCTTTGAAGTGATGTGTTTTACGCATTGCTTCAAAGAATTTTGCCCCAAAATTTTGGAATTTACTGATGCTATATGCCCCCTCGGGTGATGAATTAGATAAAGATGATTTTTGGAAATTTTTACTAATTTGCTATCTGATTCATCGACCGATAAAGATGATTTGATGAAAATCCCTATTGAAAGATTGATATGAAGATGAAGAACTTTGATTTTTTTCCCGATTGATGATGTTGTTCGATTGATTCAACATGTGATAGTGAATTTGTGATGATGGAGTGATGATAACTGATAAGAATGATAGGATAGATTGATAAATTTGCTTTCATGATTGATGAAAAATAAATAGTAAGATTGATGAATTTGCTTTCATGATTAATGAAAAACAAATAGTAAGTGATATGATTGAAGAGGATTGATACAAGAATTTGATGAAGATGATTGATTGGTTGAATGAGTTTGATTAGAAGAAATTGAAATAAATGATTGGATGCGTTGATGTGAGGGACAAGAAAGGATGATAAGCAATAGGAGATTGGTGAGATAAAATCAAAAGAAATAAACACAAATAGATTAAAAAATAAGTATGATGTTGCCCTAGTCAAAATACAAGCCGAGATGGATTGATGATGATGATGATAGTGTTGTTGATGAGGGAAGGATTCATCCCGAAACAACACAAGGATAGGGAAGAATACATCCCAATGATGATGATGATCAAGGCTTGCAGTAAGGCTAGGAACAAGACCAAAGGTATGATTAAATGATTTGTGCTAGATTGAATGGATTGATTAGATGAGATTGGAAGAAATGATTGGATAGATTGATTGAGATGATGCAAATTAGATGTGATGGATATGATAATGATCATCCACAAACTAATATGGATGTAATCTATCTAATATGCAAACAAAAATGCAAAGTTGTCATTTTGTGAGCTGCTTTATGCTTTATGTTTCATCATTGAGCCTTTTGATATGTTGAAATTCAGTACAAGCATCAAAGGTTATGTTAGCAACAATGATGCCCTGAGTACTGCTTTCATGATGTTTGATATAGCAAGTTAATATAAGCATCAAGGTATAATTGAACCAAGATGACCTGAGTATTGCTTGCATAAACAGACAAAAGTTAACCATTTTCCTATGCAAATTCCGAAATGTCATCAATGATACATTGTAGAGCATGTCCCACAACAAATTTGCACAATACTAATGGTTAGCTTACAGAAAACAAGCAAAGAAAAATTATACTTCTTCCTTGTGATTCTAGTTCAGTACATCATTGAATCACTCCACAGACATGATGCCATCAAATATCAAAACAATAGTTACAACTTATTGCTTTAAGTTTATCATTCATTTTATTTGATTTAAGATCATCCAATTTGTTCATTTGTCAAAACAGTCATGCCGTCTCATTGTAATTGGACAAGTTTGTTGTTTTTGATATTTTGATTCTAGACACATGTTGCTTGTTTGTCTGCTCAAAAAGTTGAATTCCCCTAGCGATTTCAGGATTTTGCCCCCAGTCTAGGGTGAGACATGACCATTTTATTGATGAAAGCATACGATTTATTGATTTTTCTTTGGATTTTAGGAATATTTTGATTTTTTTGAATTTTGATGTTTTCTATTTATTTTTATTTTTATTTGAGTTTTTTTGATTTTGATGATTTGGATATGGACATGCATGACAATATCAGTGCTCTGTTTTGAGATTTTGTTGAAAACCAAGCTAAGGTTGATTGATCAAATTGATGGATTGATAGTTTGACTAATTGTGTTAAGTCAAACAAAAGTGATAATGCATTTGTAAAATCTAGGAAGTTGTGTTATCCTATAATAAACTTCTACAAAAGAGGATGGTTTGACTAAGTGTGTTAAGTCAAATGAGGTGATTATGGATTTGATAATTTGGCTAAGTGTGTTAAGCCAAACAAGGTGATAATTGATTAGATTCGATTGATCAAGATTGATGAAGCTTGATTTGGAACAAAATTATTTTGATGATTTGATGTGACATTGACATGCAAGTTAGATGTGACTAATATGAATTGTTTAGATTGATGTTCGATGAAAGATAAAGCTTGATAAGGAGCGTCTTCCTGTCAAAATATGCCATGGGCTAGTGATTTGGATCTTTTGGCTCACAAATGCTTGACCAATTTGATTTTACGTCTGCCAATGTTCAGATCACCAAATAAGTTGGAGGATATAGATCAAGGTTTATTCTCGAAACAAGATGTAAATATCTGCCCCCAATGTCTAGCAATGTTTGACCGACCATGGGTGGATTCTTGAATAGGTGTATGGATAGATACTGTAAGCATGCAATGGATGCCAAGGACTATCTTGTGACAAGATAAGGTGTTCGAACAAAGGAATTCTGATTTAGATAAATGCTTCAAGGCTTAGATAACATTTGGATTGGATAGGATCAAAGAAAATGACCCATGTCAAGATGTTTACCATAAACAAGTGTAAAGTGTTTACCAAACTTTGTCGAGATCAAGATAATGTAAATAGATGATAATGCGCTGGATAAACGGTTCATGGATGAACAAATGATATGGTTGGAGTGTTGGCTTTATTATGGATGCGATAAGATGCTTTCTCCTGAATTGGCACACGTAGATGCTCGATTCTACACATGAAGCTTGTTTGCCAGGTTTTCATCATGGTACCTGTCCAAAGTGCCATAGAAATGGTTTTCACTAGAGGACAATTTTTCTCTTTACTATTTTCAATCCTTTTTTATATTTTTTGATTTTTTTGTATTTTCTGAGAGATTTTAAGCTAATGCTGAACCACCTGGTGGTGTTGATGTTGATGCTTCTATCATAATGTGTGATTGATATCATACTTGAAGAAACTACTTTGCCAAGATACGTGCACTTGAAAGAATTTTTTGAGAAATTCGTTCTGCTTTGCTGATACCGGAGTTAACTCTGTCTTTATGTGCACATCGCGATGGAATGCCTTCTGAATCCTTATGATGAAGGGTCATTGCCAACACATGGTCAATGAAATAATTGGATATCATGCGTTGAGGCATGGATGGGGTGCGTTTAGGAATAAAAGGTGGATTAGTTGAAAGTTTGGAACCTTTGACTCTCCAAACTTGGGAAGATGAGCAATGACGAGTGGATATGGAAGTGTGCATGGAATTAGGACCAACTACTTCATACACTTTGTATGTTGCTTGAGAAGCTTGCTTCTTCCTTTGTGGACATCTTTGATGGATACTTTCCCCTTTTTTATTTTTCCCCATAGTTTCTTTGACTGATGGAGTTTGATAGGGATAATCTTTCTTTGTAGTTTTTGGTATCCAAGTGTATTTGATTTGTCTGATATGCTTCTTAGCTAATTTTTCTTTGATAACGTTATTCATGCTTTGATTCAAGTCTTTCTTTTGATGTTGGTCCCAATTTGTGGATGGGATGATGGGTGGATGAAGATTCATGACATGGTTGACTGCAGTATTGGCATTGGTTTCATCATAAAGATTCTTAATACCCCCTATGCTGACATTTACTTGAGACGAAGTTGCCCCCAATTTTATGAAAGTATTACTGATATGTTGAGATCCCTTGATTGTCAAATAACCAAGGCCTTGATGCTTAGGATTTTCAATAATCTGCATTGGTTCTAGGATTCCTTGTTCATGTAGGCCTAATCCTTTGCCTTGATAATTCATCTACTGAAAAAAACTATTTGCAATAGGATATGATTTACCTTGGAAACAAGGTGTTAATCCTTCTATGCTCTGTGGTGGATCTTCAAAAGTGACAACTTCCTTATTGATAAGATAATTTTCCCTTATAAAGGTGAGTGATCCAAGTTTATAAGTGATAGGATCTTCCATAAGTGGGATGAATGCCTGATTGGTATGTTTATCTTGATCTTGTGAGATATCAGATTGTAATGCTCCTTCAAGAGGTGTTGATGCTTCAATGTCCTTGTAAAAGTCTTCCTCATGATTCATTCTTGATATGCTTTCACATGATGTTTCTGATTCACAACTTTTGTAGAAGCCTTCTTCATGACCCATTTCTGACATGTCTCTGGATTTCTCTATATTTTGACCATGTGTATAAATTTTAAGAGTAAGAGACTCTTGTTCCTTGGTAAGAGTATGAGACTCTTGTTTTGAATGACGATCATCTATATGTCCATCCAAAGAAAGCATATTATGGGTAGATGGAGGAGTATGTGCTATATGGATATGATCATCGTTTGCGATATCTTGTATAGATAGGAGAGTGCCCATTAGATCATTGTAGTATCTCGGAGATATGAATTTTTGATCTTGACTAATTCTAGAATTACTTTCGACATTTTTTGGATCAAGTTCTTGACATGGGTCGATTTCAAAGGATGGATTGATTTCAAAGGGTTTTTGGACATCATCATAAGGCATAGGAAGTGGCTCAATATCCTCTTGATCTTTGAGTGGACTTGGATCAAATGGTGAGTTGACGATTCTTTCATTGTTCACAACCATGAGGTTGAAGGATGTCAATATGCTTTGAGAGGGACCATTGCTAGACCTTGGTGATAGCTGTTGATCATGCTTTGAAATATTTTCTTGAGATATATCCTCTAACTCATTAGGCATTGTAGAGAAATTTTCAATACGATCATTGGTTAATGGATCATGGATTATGTCAATAGGATCAAATATCGTCAACACTCCTTGAAATAGATCTTTGTAGGAGGGGTCTTGATCATAACTAAAAAATGGCTCTTGATGAATGTTGATTTGATCACTAGATGGGGTAGACATATCTTCACAGTGCTCATTAATGGATTTATTTTGATCATTGTCTTCAATAGTTACGGTGGAGAAATTTCCAATGTTTTCAACCATATGATCAAATGATGTTGACATTTCTTGAAGAGGTGTGATGAGCCCTTGACATGAGGATGATGGGATACTTTTATCTTGACTAGGAAAAGAATCATTAGATGAAGGAGATGAGTAGCTTGATCATTAGATGAAAGGGAAGCTTTGGATATGATGGAAGAATTGTCATGCTCTTGGGATGTGATTGAGTCATGAGAGGGTATGGATTCATAAGATGGGGTGGAGGGAGGACTTGGAAGAATATTTTGTTCTTGAGATGGAAGAGGATTATCATGGGTGAATAATGAAATGAGGGGATCATCATATGATTCTTGAGATATGGGATCTTGATAAAAAATTGGAAGGGTTTGTAGAATTTTGGTATCATGGGATGGAGTGGGAAGAATGTTTTGATCGAGATGTGTAGATTGAAATGAATCATTGGATGTAGAGGATATGATAGAAGAAAGTGATTGAATGGAATCGTTAACTTGGGTGGAAGAATCATGAGGTTCATTTTGAATTATGGGGGATGAAGATAAATGCATGGCATGAAAAGATTGGTCAATGTTATTTGATGGCTTAGATTTGGGCTTCCCATTTAACCTTTGCAAAAAATCAGAAACATTGAATTTGGTTGATGTTGTTTTTGGAGGAGAAAAGGTCACGTTCATATTTCCATCAAAGGACTTTTTAGTTGTGCCCCCTTTTATTTCCTTGACTTGCCTTTGGAGTTCTCTTATTTGTTGGGTAATAGTATTAAGATTGTTTAAGGGAGTTTCATTCTTTTTACGATCCTCTTTAATTTTCTCCATATTGTAATCAGAGGGCAATTTGGCACCTTAGTTTGCCAATAAAAGAAAGTATCCTTCTTTGTTTTTATCTAAGAATTTTTCCATAGTTAAGAGAAACTGTGGATCTTGTTCAACTTCTTGAAGCATTTCTTCCGTTATCTCTTCATTTGAACTATTTCCATAAAGCCTATGAACAATATTTTATTCCCTATCTCCCATGTTTGAATAGTTTGATATTTTTGGATGATCTTAATCTAATTTAAATGTGAAAAACACAACATATAGAAGCAGACAGTTGTTTTGTCAATCCTAAAATCTAAACAAAGAGTGTATGTTCTTGAGATTTTCACAAGTTTTAAACAAGATAAGCATTCCAAGCAGACTCACTCTTAGTTGTTAAATAGGTCATCATAGAAATCACAACCCACAGCTTAAAATCACATCGACTCACACAGCCATGTCACCCCCTAGAGGGCGCCCGTGTTTTTGTCTTTTCCAGGTGCGTACTCAAGGTGATGGAAGTGGATACCGAATCCCCTAAGCAAACAATCTGTGGTGACT
>CM021109.1:13509026-13579363 GCA_007115665.2 Sequoiadendron giganteum
ATGTTTGTCATGGTGGATATTTCACAGGAGTGGTTAGTCTTCAATCTTATGCAATGGTGACGTCCTCTTGTTGTTTCTGTTCTTGTGTCATTATCTATTCATGCGACACTTGTGTGCACATTGTTGCGCAAGTGTGACATGTTGATGTTGTATCTTCGGTGTTGTGTTCCAAAAAAAAATGTTTGGTCAAGTTTTTCCTTGTGTTTCAAGCAAGGCATTACACATGTCATTCATATTTTTATTGTTTTTACATACAGGCATCTATATCCATGGTCCTAGGTGTAGAGGGATTGCTCCGCAAGCCCTTTGATATATGCCATCTTTTTATTAGTGTCATGATCACAATTTTGGTGCTTGGGGCATTGCGATTCATGGTTTGTATCTTGATTTATAACTTGAAACCACATAGATGGAGAATCATCTATTTCGTGATCATCCCATTCACCACATAATCCACAATGTATTGATTGAAGATTTTGCATTACTATTTGGAGTTATACTCTTAATGTGGTTGCCCTCTTTTCACCTTCTGCTTTTGGATAGTCATTTCACATGTGGCCTAAGTCCCTTGAGAAGTATAAGCATCATATATTTTTTTTACCTTTGCTTGTTTCTTTTTTTGCCATTATTTCCTAACGTGGTGTTAACTATTCAATTGCGAATTGTATTTTTTCTAATGCATCATTTATTTCTCTTTATCTACTCTCCTCTATGGTTTTGCGTCAATGTAGTAGGCTAAGGTTATCACATCTGAGTAAGTGTCAAAGATCCTTCCACCTAAAGCTTCCTTGATTTCTTTGTCTAATCCAAAAATAAACCATTCAACCTTTTGTTTCTCTATTAATGGTTCCTCAAGTTTCTAGGAGATTTCTTTGAATCTCTTATCTTTATCTCTAACTGATCCTCCTTTCTTTTGTATTAACTCTCACATTTTACTTACTCTCTTAGATGGTACTTTTGGAGTATAAAAGTTTTTAAAAAGTTCCTTCTTAACTTATTCCTAGTCTTTGTCATGTTTTGGATAGGTCTTTTTATACTACTCCAAGGCATCTTTCCTTAGAGATTCGACAAAGTCAAATAGCTTAGGTTTATCCTCGTCAATTCCTTTCCTCTACCAAAGGGATTCTAGTATAAAAAATGTGTTTTGTGGCTTCGGTAGTGCCCTTGCTGAATATTTGGAGTTTAATTAAAGGCTCCATCATTTGTTTGATTGCTTTTTTCTTCTATTTACGGTAGGATTCTATTACTTTATTCTCTTTATTAGCGCTTCTTATTGTTGTAGATCTATTTTCTCTATCTTTGTCCCTTGCTAACTTAGTTTCAAAGTATTATTTTCCTAAAATCTCTTCACAATTTGCTATAAACTACTCTTGTGAGCTCTTTCTTTCTTCTTGTAGTGTCTCTTGGATTGAAATTCTCCTAGCTTTATGTGGTATAGGGGATGGGTCCCAGTTTGAAGTTTGTGTTTCTTCATAATGACGTTTCATATTTGGTGATATATTTTTGTTTCTAGGTGACATCTTGTTTTTTATAGTTGACAAGTATTTTTCCAAATTAAATATAGCTTTATTTTCTCTTTCTATTTCCCCATTTATTGATTTCCACATGCTCCTATTGACCAATTGTTCCAAATACTCCTCTCTAAAAAATAATAGTTTCTCCAGGGTTTGTAGGAATTCTAGAAATATTTCATCCAAGCTAATTGTGATGTTCGATAAATTTTGTTTCACTATTGGAATTTTGGTTAAGCGTAAATAGTAGTGTTGGAGCCTCTTTGCTTCCACAACCATCTACACTTCTTTCCAAATTTGGAAAAATCTTTCCCACTTCTTCTAGGTGAGAGGTCATTGGTTATGGATTCTTCCATTCTTCTTCTACAATTACTTTCCATTTCTTCTTTTTGGTGGCACCCACAATGGTGCACTCATCGTCTCTATTCTTTGCATTCTCTATTCTTCAACAATTGCTTTCCTCTCTTTCTAGATTCTGTTTTTGTCTTATTTCTTCTATCATATTTATTTTTCTTTCCAACTAAATCTCCTCTTTAATTTCTCTAGTTTTCTTATTATCTCCTTTTTCCTTGGGTGTTTATAATTTGGTGTTGCATTGCTCGTTTGTCTCATCCCATGGTAGTTACTTTGTATCTATATTGATTGGTCACATATTTTCATGGATTCCTTTCAGAGATCCCCCCTTTCCATTCTCCATGTCTTGGATGCTTGACCCCCTCTCACGAGGTTAACACCAATGGTATAGTGCCACAAGTTATAAGAAAATTTTCACCTTTCTTTTTGATATCTGATCTAAATTAAATTTTTTCTTTTTAATTTCCTCTATGCTACCTAACTAGGGTCTTTAATGGAACCAAATGTAAGAAAGAAAATTGGGGATCACAAAATGGAGTTTTGCACCCTAGGGATTCTTTATCATGGTTGTATTTATACCCCATACTTAGTGATAGGAGAGGGATAATAGAGTAATACAGATTGTGAAACTAAACAAGATAAAATATTGATTCTTAAACAAAAATTATATTGCATTGATAACATACCCTGTAACTATTAGTGAAATTTCATATATATATATATATTGATATACTTAATATTACATTATCATCATTCCAATAGATGCAGATTATACATTATCCTTCTTCTATTTAGTCAATATATTCATTCTAGTACAATCCAAGTAATATATCATTATATTGTTCTCACACATACATTTTATTCTATCTTATACATATAATTTCCTAGTGGGAGGTTTCCTTACAATCTATCATAATTCTTGGAGTTGAATTTTTGGCTAGGAGTTTTGTAACCTATTTCAAGTGGTTTGTAGTAATTGTAGTAAGTTCTTTTACTTTGTATTCTAGTGGATTCCCTACCAACAAGTCAATAAAACCCTAGTGGAAGGATTGGAATTGGCAATCAGATACACCATTTCATAACTATAGATCCTAGAAATGATATGTGGCTTACACCTCATCTTCCATGGTGACCTAGTTAAATATTCATTAGCATCTCAATTTTTCTTTAGGCACCACAAATTCTAGATTATATGATAAGCTATTTAGTTGAACCCAAGCTTCCTCATTTTGCTTGGTGTAGTATTTATCAAGTCCCTCCACTTAGATCCCACTGTCTTATTTGGGAGTTCTTAATCCTTGTATATTTTATGGACAATCTAAAAATATCAAGTAGCTTTTTTGGTTTCATATCAAAGCCTAGGAATCTTAGACTTGGATTCATGAATTCTTCAAGTTGTTCAGGCCCGACCCATTTTCATGACATGTGGTTTTATTGGGAGATTGGCCTTGCCTCCATTTTAAATTTACCTAGATTTGGTATCATTTAGAGTGGAGATAATTTTTAGCATTTGGAAAGATAATTTTTTGTAATTTTTATTGTTTGTGTTGTTGATATTTTTTTTTCTTCTTTACACTAAAGCTATTATTTTCTCCTATGTGTTTATGTTAATTCAAGTGAAAGTGAAAAAATTTGCACTTGCAGTTTTTCATCTACAAGTGCTTTTAGATCATTTGGGCAATGCTCCTTGTACAATTTCCATAGTGTGATCTCCATTTTCCTCCCACTATAGTCTTTCCCCTCCATGTGGGCAAAAACATGGATGTAGCAAGCCTACTAGAAGAGATCATTGTTCCCAATCACATGACTCTCAATTAACCTTCTTGACTAGCCAAGGGTGATGATGCTCATAAATGGTCTCAACCTCTTTGCATGGGCAATGCGCTTCTTGTTGGTTGAATTATGGTATATTTTATTTCTTGGATCTAACAAATTTTCCTATTCATGCTCAATAACTTGCAGATGAAGATCAAGAAGAGGATCACACTCTCACTAGTTGGGAGTTGATTATTAATGATTCAATCATTACTAATGTATGGCTAAACCAAATTATTGTCATCATCAGTTACTTTCCTCTACCAAAGTTCTTGTATAAATTTGTGCTCTATAGCTCTGATAGTGTCCTTACCGAATATTGGGAGATTAATTCAAAGCTCCATCATGTGTTTGATTTCTTATTTTTACTCTTTATGGTAGGATTCTATTAATTTCTTCTCTTAGTTTTTTTTATCATCACAAAATTATTTTCTCTATCTCTGTCCCTTTTTAAGTTAGTTTCAAAGTATTATTTTCTTATATTCTCTTCACAATATGCTATTATCTTGTGAGATCTTTCTTTCTTCTTGCATTGTCTCTTGGATTGAAATTATCATAGGTTTATGTGGCATAGGGGATGGGTCTTGGTCTAGGGTTTGTGTCTATTCATAATGGCATTTCATATTTGGTGATCTGTTTTTGTTTGTAAGTGACATCTTATTTGTTATTGTTGACAAGTATTTTTCAAAGTTAAATATGGATTTATTTTCTCTTTCTATTTCCTTGTTTCTTAATTTCCTTGTGATCCTATAGACTATTGTTCCAAATACTCCTCTTTGACATATAATATTTTTTCCAAGGTTTGTAGGAATTCTAAAAATATTTTGTCCAAGTTGATTGTAATTTTTGATAAATTTGGTTTCACTAGTGGAATTTTAGTTAAGTGCAGTAGTGTTGGAGCCTCTTATCTTCCTCATCCATCTACCAATAGATTCCTTGATGTCCCATATTCTTCTATACTTCTTTCCAAATTTGAAAAAACTTTTCCCACTTCTTCTAGGTGAGAGGATATTGTTCCAAATTCTTTCATTCTTGTTCTACAATTACTTTCCCTTTATTTTTTTAGGTATCATCCACATTGGAATTCTCAAAAAAATCTACAATGGAATGCTCATATTCTCTTTTCTCATCATTCTCCATTCTTCTATGGTGTATTTCCTCTCTTTCCACATTATGTTTTTGTATTTTTGTCTTTTGTTGTATTTTGGCTTGCCATATTTGTTTTCCTTGCCAGCTTAATCTCTTCTCTAATTTCTCTAGATTTCTTATTATCCCCTTTTTCATCTAGGTGTTTATAATTTTGGGGCATTACTCCTTTGTCTCATCCCATGGTAGTTACTTTGTATCTATATTGATTGGTCATATATTTTTAGGGACTCATTTTGGAGATCCCCCCATTTCTATTCTCCATCCCCTAGATGCCTAACCCCCTAGATCATGAGGTTAATAACAAGGGGATAGTGCCACAAGTTATAATATTTTTTTAATCTTTCTTTATGATATCTTATCCAAATTAAAAAATTTATTTCTAATTTCCTTTGTACTACCTAACCAAGGTCCCAACAACGAAACCAATATTAGCATGGAAATTTTGGGATCACAAACTAGAGTTTTGTGCCGCACAAATTCTCTATGGGTTGTATTTATAGCCTAGACCTAGTAGTAGGAGAGGGATCATAGAGAAATCTAGATTTCATAACCAAACAAGATAAAAATTGATTCTTAAATGAAAATTAGATTCCGTCTACAACACATACCATGTAATTATTAGTAAAATTTCATATATTGATATAATTAATATTACATTCTCATCATTCCAATAGATATCTTAATACATTATACTTCTATTATGTCTATCTATTCATTATGGTACAATCCTTCGTACATTGTTTATCTTTATATTCTCACATATTCTTACATTTTATTCTATCTTATACATATAATTTCCTAGTGGGACATTTCCCTTACTATCTATCATACTTATTGGAGTTGACTTGTTGGCTAGGAGTTTTTCAACCTATCTACAATGGTTTGCAATAAATTCTTCTCTGTATTTTGATAGTTCCCCTATCAACAAGTGAATAAAACCCTAGTGGAAGGATTAGAAATGGTGATTGGATATACCACCTCATAACTATAGATCCCATACAAGATATATGCAACTTACACTTGTAATTTTGTAAATTGGATCCTATGATATTTCACATTACATACGCCTTCTTCTTCAGGTAAAATAAGATTATTATGCTAACTCTCAAACTAAAACCATCTCTCGACATCTGGCATGCCCAGTTCTCAATTGTTGAGTCTGATTTTCATATGGACCTATGTGCACCATGAGGACGTCTGCAAACAACACTAGCTTCACACAAAATTTTGTGATTGAGTTGGCTGTTGAGACATTACACTTGTTGGGTTTTGGCAGCGTAACACCTCTACCAACTTGCAACCTCATTGGGAGTTGCCTGAGCAAGACATTTGAACCAAAAAGTACCTCTTTCATGGAGAGGATGATTCATTGTTCAACACATTCAATCTTTCTCTGTTAAAAAACACATAGCTCTCTTATTTTCTTATATTATTCACCATTCTACAACACCTCTCTCATTTAGAGAATTCTCCATATTTTCTAAACACATATCTTCTAAAAATACCTTCTACAACTTTCAAAGTAAACTCCATTATTACAAACACGAGCTCATCTTGAAATACCAATATGGGGGTTTGACTAAGGCAAACCTCTATATAACCACCCAAACATTTCTCTATAGTCTTGTGTGTGTAAGTGTAGGTGGAAGAACAACTTGAAGAAATCTCGGGCCTCGTCGAATACTTTTGGTAATGTCTTCAACCTCTCCTTGTCATTTTCGTCTAGTTTTCACTTAGAGATCTTTATTTTTGTCATTTTATGTTCATTGTTCATTAGTATAAAGCACCCCTTTCACATCTAGAAACCTTTGTAAATTACCTTGATTTTTTCTGTGACAACTCCTATTCTAATGTCTGAAAGGTCTAGATAATTTCTATAATTTGTTATATCTCACGTTTCTCCATTTCTTGTTCACTTGAGCTATGTCAATTGAGGTAGTGGAGAGAGAATTTTCTCCTTGAGATCTCGTCATCTTGAGGGTAGAAAATTCCTTCCTCTAGAACACCTCATCTCCCATGGTGGCCTAGTTAAATCTCCATTGACGTCTCAAGTCTTCTCTAAGCACCACAAATTCTAGATTGTTTGATAAGCTTTTTAGTTGAACCCAAGTTTGCTCATTTTTCTTGGTACATTATTTATCAAGGCCTTCCACTTAGATCCCACTTGTATTATTTGGGAGTTCTTAATCCTTGTTGTCTATTCAGTGGATAATCTAAAAATCCCAAGTAGCTTTTTTGGTTCCATATCAATGCCCAAGAATCTTAGACTTGGATTCATGAATTCTTCAAGTTGTTTAGGCCTGGCCCATTTTCATGACATATGGTTTTATTGGGAGATTGGCCTTGCCTCCCTTTTAAATTTGCAGATTTGGTATGCTTCAGGGTGTAGATACTTTTTAGCATTTGGAATTATTTTTTTGCTATTTTTTATTGCTCGTGTTGTTGATATTCATTTTTTGCTTTACATTAAAGCTATGATATGATCCTATGTGCTTATGCTAATTTAGGTGCAAGTGAACAAAGTTGCACTAGCTGTTATTCATCTACAAGTGCTCTTAGATCATTTGGGCAATGCCCCTAGTATAGTTTCCATAATGTTGTCTCCCTTTGCCTCCCACTATAGTTATTCCCCTCCATGTGGGCATAGACATGGATGTAGCAAGCCTACTAGAAGAGATCATTGCTCCCTATCACATGACTCTCGATTGCCTTCTTAACTAGCCAAGGATCATGATGCTCACAAATAGTCTCAACCTCTTTGAATGGGCGAGGTGCTTCTTGTTGATTGGATTATGGTAAGTTTTATTGCTTGGATCTAGTGACTTCTCCTATTCATGCTCAATAACTTACACATGCGGATCAAGAAGAGGAGGGTGCTCTCACTAGTTGGGGGTTGATTATTAAAGGTTTCATCCTTGCTAATGTATGGGTAAACCAAATGATTGTGTTCCCCCCTAATTGTGTAGCTCTTGTGGCTTAGTGGATTTGTTGTTTCTTAATATTTGAGTTTGACCCTATTAGACTTTATTTTGTTGTTTCATCTTGTTGTTTAAACTTGATCATACATAAACTTTAGAAATATATCTACTACCCCCCAACTCTTTTTAATGAGTAATGTATAATTTTATTTCTAATATATACAAAATTAATGAATCATTATTCATTAAAAAAAACTTTTCAAACTTTAAAATAAATACAAATCAAGTGCTACCACATGCGAATACACTTTTATTTTGGAGTAAATAGATATCCCGCCAAATGAAAAAAACTTTTCATAACTTTAAAATATAATACAAATCAAGTGCTACCACATGCAAGCACACTTTTCTTGGCTAAGTAGATATCCAACCAAATGAACATGGTTATATTTGTTAGTATGTAATAGTATTGAGGAATGCTTGTAGTGATTACTTAAGGCTGAATATCATAGCATGTGGAACTTGATAAATGGGAGAACCTAATCTAGTCGGTGGATTCTTCTCATGGCGATCGGTGAGTCAATAAACCGTCGGCATGGAAAAACAAAGGTCACAAGTTCGAATCACCGTAGGATCCTATTTACCAGAAACCCTATTAAACAAAGGGCCCCATGGAGAGTTGTCGCTTAGCTCTAACGCACACATAATTCTCGCCAAATTTGACGATGAAGCTTTCATATAATGCATAATAAAATGCCTCGGGGCTCGGATCACGAAACATCTTTTTTTTTTGGTTCTTTCACGAAACGTTACGGATTAAATCTCCACAAATCAGAAACAAAATCCGGCAAAAAAAAATCTTTTTTACTTTTATATTTCTTTCACGAAACGCAACGAATCGAACCTCCACAAATCTTGAAAAACAAAAGCAAAAAACGCACGTTAACAACTGCCACATAACAGCAATATGAAATACCAAATTCATGGGAACAGAGATTATGACACAAGTCAACACAACATGCGTTTCTAGTTGCAATGCGTTAAGCTAATCATTATTTAAAATTTCAAACCAGGGAAAAAGGAAATTCGCTCGAAAACATCCCATTAGCTCAAACCATGAAGAACACTGGATATATGGGTATTGTAATTATGTTTTTTATGATTGATGTTATGAACTTTCAAAGCATCAACAGGGCTGACTTCCCTCCTGGTTTTGTTTTTGGCACTGCTTCATCTGCTTACCAGGTACATATTTTGGCCAATTTGTGTTTTTTTTCTTCTTTTCCTTCAAGTTTTGAAAAATCATCAGTTGTGAAATTTGAAATCATGTTCAAAAGTTTGAAGGAGCAGTGAATGAAGGAAACAGGAAAGCTAGCATTTGGGATACATTTGCACACAAACCAGGTTGGTGTCTGAATTTACAGAGCCTTAAGAAATTTGTAAGCTCTCTGATTAAGGACAGAAGGTCCTGGTTTGATGATTAAGCAGACTTATTCTTTTTGGCAGGGCGAGTCACGGACTTTAGCAATGGGGATGTAGCAGTTGATCAGTACCATCGTTTCAAGGTATGATAATCGGCTCAACTACCTGACATATAGTTGCAACCAAGCATTCATAGAGGGTGAAATGTCAATTTCATCAAACAGAGACTTAAGTTTTCAAGTTTTACACACAGGAGGACATCGATCTTATGGTTGATTTGGGTATGGATGCCTACAGATTTTCAATATCTTGGTCACGATTGTATCCCAGTAAGGACTCAATAAATCCATGTGGGTAGAATTTCAGGGTTGATGTTGTTATGTTGTCTGGAATCCTGAGTTGTGTTGTGGTTAATTAAACAGATGGAAGTGGAGAAATCAACAAAGCTGGCTTGGATTATTACAACACTTTCATTGATGCTCTTGTTGAAAAAGGTGACGTCTAATATGTGGTTCCTAGTAATCTAGTCATAAAAAACTTTTATTTCGCTTGTAAAACACGGCTGAGATGAAAGCTCATTGTGGGTTCTTTTCATAGGAATTGACCCTTATGTTACATTATACCATTGGGACCTTCCTCAAGTTCTTCAAGATAGTTACGGTGGGTGGTTGAGTCCTCAGATTGTGTAAGAACCACACTTCAATTTATAATAATTGCATATGATCTCACCGATGATAATGAATGCAGCCATTTCATTATAGATATATGCTACATTTTGCAGCGATGATTTTTCCAAGTATGCAAAGGCTTGCTTTGGAGCTTTTGGAGACAGAGTGAAGCATTGGATCACATTTAATGAGCCTAGGGGATTTTCTATCAACGGTTATGACCTTGGCTTGCAAGCTCCAGGAAGATGTTCCATTCTTTCTCACCTTCTCTGTAAGACAGGGAACTCTTCGACAGAGCCTTACATAGTTGCTCACAACATACTTTCATCACATGCTGCTGCATTCAATATATACAGGCAACATTTCAAGGTCTCAATCTATTTTCTCATCGTTCTATTTTCAATAATATTTAGGCAATGGTCCCATGGAGGGAGGCTACCTTAATTGTCTCTCCATGCACTGAACAAATTATTTGTGACCCTTCAATAAACTTGAGATTTCTCTCTATTCAAAGAGATTTTTATTGCTTCTTGTTTTGAGTCATCAGTGGATAATATTTTCAAGAAAATGGGAGTTTCAGCTTCCTCCATGGGGCCCCTGCCTAAGGTCTAACCTCATTGTTGTGAGCTTTAGGCTATGTTACGAGCTGATCAGTGACATTTCTTGCGTGCAGAAGAAACAAGGAGGGTGCATTGGTATCACACTGGATGCCAAGTGGTTTCAACCAATGTCTGATTCTCCCGAAGATCAAGATGCTGCTCAGAGAGCACTAGATTTCGAACTTGGATGGTAAACTCATTCACAGATTGAAAAACAATCTTCAGTATATGATTGTTTTTAATTTAAACTGTATCACATCCAATAATCCATCACTTAAAAGAAAACAGTGATTCAAAATATGAACAAAATTATATATAAATTACCTGCTCATTCCCTCCAGGTTCATGGATCCCATTTACAAGGGGGACTACCCGGCATCTATGAGGCAGATGGTGGGTACCAGGTTACCCAAATTCTCTGAAGAGCAATCCAAGTTGCTCAGAGGTTCTCTTGATTTTGTTGGCATTAATCACTACACCACACTATATGCACGAAACGACAGAAGTCGAGTTCGTAAAAGAATTCTAAACGATGCATGTTCAGATTCTGCAGTTATCACAAGTCGTAAGTAGAAACTTATTTTACTGGTTTTCTACATTCCCACATTATAATATCAAGATTTACTTCTTAGTTTTTATATTATTGTCATGTGGTTGCAGCTTTTCGTAAAGGAGTTTCGATAGGAGAACGTGTACGCTACCAAAACTCTATTAATTGATAAAATAATCATTTTACACATCTGAAATACAAGTAACAATTTTGTTTTTTCCTTTGTAATTATTTTTATCCTACAGGGTGCCTCCATCTGGCTGTACATTGTTCCGTGGGGTATCAGAAGTCTCATGACTTACATCAAGCAAAGATACGAAAACCCTTCAGTAGTTATCACAGAGAACGGTGATCTTCTAACTATACCAAATTTCTTCTATACCCAAGCCTTCATGCCAATGTTGATGTTGAATGTAGTCTAATAATTTTCAATCTTAGAATGAATATTGTATGTGATGAAAGGTATCCAAAAGACAGTTTTTACAGCCCACTTTCTTCCATTATTTTAATGGTGGTCATAATCTTTTTGGCAGGGGTTGATGATCTGAACAGCCGCTTCATACCTCTGATCAGTGCCTTGAACGACAACAAAAGGATAGAGTACCACAGAGCCTACCTTTCAAATGTATCCGCTGCTATAAAGTGAGTGGGTATTCAAATTTGTCATAAATTCAGAGGGAAAAATCTAAAATAATTGATTTGAAAAGTGATGGTTATGAAATGCAGAGAGGATGGGTGCGACATAAGAGGTTACTTCGTGTGGTCACTGCTGGATAACTGGGAGTGGAATTCGGGCTTCACTGTCAGATTTGGCTTATATTTTGTAGACTACAAAAACAACCTTAAAAGATATCCAAAGGCTTCCGTTAGCTGGTTCAAAAGCTTCCTAAACCCAATTCGGTGAAGATAAGGACAACAGATTTATTTATTTATTTATTGTACGTTACTTGTACCGCAGGGCTGGCATATGAAATTTTATTGATAAAATATTCTCCTTACCTAGAATGGATTCTGTGTGGTGGGGAAGACATGAGCAACTCTTGCCATGTGCAAAAGCAATCTGAACGTCAAAGTTTTAAGTCAATTTGTTTTCGTGATAATCCATTCATTTGATTGCCAGTTATCTTTGGCCTACATATCAATCTGTCTTATCCACTGTGCATAAACAATCATACAGCAAGGAAGTGGTCTCAGGCTACCTGCTGTAGGAATCATTTTTGTGGAGTGGGTGGCTTGTTTTTGAACCAAAACTTATAAAAGATCTTTAAAATTTTCAAGAATACCCTTTGAAATATCCTAAAAACGCCCTCCATAAAATAATTGCCTTGTAATGGACTTTTTTTCAATAATTGAATAAAAATCTGTGATGAGAAGGGCGTGGGTTTTGAGGCCGACAGTGGGGTCTATACCTACCATCATTTGCAGTCGTGTCAGCTAAATCTATTTTTATGGTTATATTGATTTGTTGAACAGTCGTCTCGTATTATATAAATATAAGAGAATAAAAAGTCGGGTAGATTTAACTACAAAATAAAATATCATTCAGGTAACATTAAATGTATTTAAAAATGGCTGCAGTAGTTGGAGGAGAGGATACAATACTTTTAATATAAATTTAGATAACTTCAACGCTTTTGTATAAAAGAGTTGGGATGGATAATAATATTAAATATATAAGAATTAAATGTGAGGGATATAAGTATTTAGTTTTAAGATTGATAATAAAAAATGATGTTTATGATATGAATTGATTTGTCATCATCACAAAATTATCTAATTTAATATATTGATTGTTTCATAATTTGAATTAGCATAGAAAATCATGCTAATCAATTCTAACCTTCATACATCCAATCTTGATTGTCATAAACTTGATCTAGTGCACAAAATTGATTTGTATGACACAAAAATAATTTGACAATATATGCCCTTGAAGATTTCCTCGCATTAATTGTCTTGCTATTCAAATTTGTCAAGGTAGTGTAGATATGGACACCACCGAGGAGCTTGTCAATTCAATAGTTGAACAAGCTCTCCTAAGTCACACCCCTTAATGGGCTAAAGTAATAGTGATGAATGGTATTGGAGACAACATACATAGAAATGATAATAGCCTACATAATGATGATGATGTAGATTTAATTTTCTATGACCTTTTAGAAATTAAAGTATGATCTAACGATTTTCTCTTTTGCTTGCATATTCTAGCATGTGATCCCTTATTAACTAATTGCACATCGAATGTCTTTAAATACCATGACACAACAATATTTCATCCAAAAAATGTGTTATATTGGATCATAATGGTTGGTAGAAAGGAATGTGAAAGTTAGAATTATGAATTTGATGATTTTAATTTTGGGATCATTACTATGTGTCTTAGAATTCAACTAGGTGAATATTGAATAATTTCAAAATGAACCATAGGAATAAAGTGATAATATTGAGGTCAAGGGAAAATGTATGGAAGCAAGTGCAAATAGTAGTGAAATTTGAATGAGTAGAGGGAAAATGTATGGACATTGGAGGAAATAGGGATGAAATAGATATAGATAGTGTGTGCAATTGAAAGTGACTATAAAAGAACGATTGAAAACAAACTAAATTACTCAACCACAATCAATAACAAACATTCAAGATTAGGCATGTAAGAGGTCAAAACCAATATAAGAATATAAGAACACCCATAATTAACCTCTTGGTTACAGTAATTAAAATGGTTTTTCCCAAAACATGCTAAGTGATGTTAGTGCTCAATTCAACAGTATAATATTGTATTCAAAATCTTGATAGAAATGGCTTGGGGAACCTCCAATTTATAGATTTTTAGAGGGATCAATGAAGGGCTAGGATGCAAAGGAAGGATCAAGGGATCAAAAATATATGAGGGTTCTCAAGGAAGGAGAGATGGATAAGTGTCAAATGGAAATTAGATGCAAAGGGAGGCTCTAAGATTGTAGGACCATCAATGGTGGGGATTGAGCATGTGGGAAAGTGGATGGTGCAGATTTGATAGGGTACCACAAGGTACCTTGGGATAATTTAAAATAATAAATATTGGAATGTACCATACTTCCAAGGGTGTAAAGAATTCAAAATTTGGATTCATGTTAGAAAAGGAGATTTTCTCCATGGCCCAAGTAACTAGCCCAAATTTAAAATTAAGGAATAAAAGATTTGGCCAAGAAATATAGGAAAAGGGGACCACCAAAATGAAATGAAGAAAAAATATGGAATGTGCTAGATTTTTAGGGGGTTTGATATGTGATGGAATGATGTAACACACTTCCACTTTTCCTAATTTCATTAGAAAAAGAGATCTCCCAAGGATAGGATTGAATTTCAACCTTGAGGTGAGTCAACCCTATTAGGAAGGTCTACTATTTTCTTATGACAAAAACGACTGATTGGCTATTTTGGGAGAAATTTAAATGCATTAACAAACTCAATTGTATGACCTAACACTTTAAATGTAGAATATTATAATAGTAGAAACATAAAAAACAACTTACAAATAGATTTGAGAAGGGTAGGATGGTATGTACCTAGAACCAAAAGTATGTTTTGAACCCTACTGAAGGACAAATTCACCCTAGGGTGAATGGGTCTCTATACATGGGTCCAAAATCTAATTTTGTAGTCCTTAGATCCCAGATCTAAGCTTTTGATTTCTCTAGGTTTGAATGATAGAAGACCAAAAATAGAATTAGTAGGTGAGTTTTTGTAGCTTGACAACAATGTTGACAAATTTTAAAACTTTGTAAAATTTCTCTGTTGATAGATTTTTAGTCCTTCTTCACCTGTAAATCTACACATACAAAGAGAGAAGAAAAATGTTTGTTTTTAGGTGAATAGGGGTTTACCTTAGTTAAACCCTGGTTTGGTAATTAAACCTTGATGATAAAATAATGATAAATGGAAGGAATTTATGAATGAACAATGCTATGTCACAACTTACCAAACCCTTAATGGCTACCCTTAGAGGATTGAAGTCTAACACATCACTTCAAGGAGGTTGATCTTATATGAATTGGATTGAATGATTGATTGATTTGACGCTTGAATGCTTGAAACCTACATCACAACGTTAGCTCCAAAACATGACATGAACACACATGGACTTGGACATGACAATATGATCTTGATTGCTATTGTAGATGACTGATAAATCTTCTCTTCAATGTTCTTGACAATAATATTTTCTCTTGTGATCTCTTGATTATGCAACTTATTTCTAGTTAGATTTGAATTGATAAAATAACTATGCATTTATAGGTGTTTATCTAATTTCCCAAAAAATAGATTCCACAAACCGACATTTGAAACTTAAATTTGAATCATTAAAATGCCTCCAAAAATATATTAAAAATTGGGTCCTGACACTTAAACCTAGGACCTATGTCCAGGAAACACAATTTATCAGGTGTTTAAATTAATGTTAGCAATTGTTTAATATAGGTTTCCCTTTCAGAAGATGGGAATAATAAGACTTTGGAATGCATAATTTGGTCAATTAGAAGCTTAATTAAGTCAAATTAATTAAGGGGATACAAACATATATTGTAAAAATGTAAAGGTGTACATTTTTCTACACTACAGTTAGCCCTCACTTTAGTGAGAGTATGAGCCCATGCTCAAACTCATACTAAAGTAGACAAATAAATCAAGAGAGGTGTAATTGTACAATTGTTGGAAAGATAAGATAACAAGGATCAAGGAGGATGATCAAGCCCCCAAGATCAAAGACCCCATGGAAAGCTAATAAAGGCACAAAGATACACACACATGCAATAGTGACACTAGATACAACATCATACAATGTCAAAATTAATGCAAAGAGGGAAAGGGGTGGATCAATCTTTGACTGTTTGTACAAAAGGTATGGATCAAGTCTAGGGTGTTTATCCAATAATACACTCACATGGGCTAGTGTTGTTTGATATACACTAGGTGTGTACCCATAAAAATGTGGGAGATGGGCAAGTCATTCTAGGTTTATAGGCTCCCATATGCCAGCCATACCAAAAGTTATACTCCTTGATAAATTTGATAAGGTGCCACACTGAATGATCATAGGCTTCACAAGGTTGGCAAGCTACATTATGCTAGACACTCATGAAATAAAGGCACCACTAACAAGAAATTTATATTATGCTTGATGGAAAAGATTTAGTTTAGGATAGTCAAAGGGGTTTTTCTTAGTTCATGAAAGGTCTCACTTTAGGGAGCACCACACTCGATATCACCATCAAGAGAGGACTAGACAAGGGAAAAAAATATTCACACCTTAGGGAATACAATCCATAACATTACCACTAAGAGGAATTTCATATGCCAAGAAAGGTCACACTCTTGAAGGACATCAAACCCAATGCCACCACCAAGAAGGCACATCACATGAAATAAGAAGGCCACACCAAGTGAACAAGGTGATGTCACCAAGCAAGAAACGAGCAGGAGACATAATGCTCCCCACTTTAAAGAAATTGCTAAACACCATGTTGTGAGAAACTAATTTAAAGTAGAAGATGATAAAGGCTAATACCTGAGAGCTTATTTGGATATACCTATTCCAAACATATATTTCCAAATGAAGCTATGTCATGGAAAGGAGGTTTCCCCCCATATGCAATCCTAAGATAATACATAAGGGATCCATGGATTTGGGGTCATCGTATATCTTTGCTACAGTGATATAATAGAGCTCAGAGCCGTCATTGTTCCCTAAGTAACTCATGGAACAATGAGCATAAAGGAATAATGACACATAGAGAGATAAAAGATAAAGAATTTCCTTTTTGGTCAACATGGAGGAGACCTCAATGTATTAATGCTTTGCATCATCCGTAAAAGGAAACATAAGATGAATAAAAAGATAATGGTTATGAAAGATAGAAGAATGTCACAACAAATTCACTTCCTTTGTATCCTTGCACCAATAGAGTGACAATGGTCATCCAAAGTAGGCTTACAAACATAAAGAAACACCAAGTAGCATGATATAGGGGATTATATTACGCACATGAAATCAAATAAAGAACATAGAAAAACATAAAGCTAGTATGTCACATGCAAGCCAACCTAAAGCAAGTCGTCTACATCCCAATCTTGTTCATTATATACAGAAAGAGAATAACTAGTCAAAGGGGCAAAAATGAGTGTCGTACTACGAAAAGGCTATCTAATCTCTTGCCACCCAAAGGTAGGACAAGGATAAGTCGAAATAGGTGATGAGAATGTGCTCCTTGCAATATATAAATGGTTTGAATGTAATGTAATGCATGTAATATTGAGTATTCTATGATTCTACAACTATCACATGACAATGAGCAAAGTGAACAATTGTTAGTCTATTATACGATCAAATTGTATTGTAGGAGGATCAAATTATTTTAATACCATATTTAAAGCTTGGAATTCATTGGTAAGATGCCCACGAGTTCTATGAAATGAAAAGTAATTCATGTTTGTACTTTTTCCTTTTATGTTCTCTCAAATAGGTGGCAATGTAATCAATCCTACATGAAGGAGTTGATCCATTTTTTCGTTTAGTTTCTATTATAGTATATAAAAATGGTAGCTTCTTGAGTTTGTAGGGCTTGGGTTTCTTACTTTATTGGGTCACTCATTGAGGTGGATGTGGGGGAGGAAGATCTTGATATCCTAGTCACTTGGTATCTTCTGATGGTTGTTGTTCTAGCAAATGATGGATTTTATGTTCATTAGTTATGCCACATCCTTGTTTTCTTAAGATTTTAAAGCCTTGACCATAAATCTATTCTAAGTTGATGGGTTTGTTAGTAACTCAATGAGCATAGGATAGAAGAGTATCACTGTTGTCCTTATTAACAAGTTATTTAATCATGATTGATGGTTGAGGCCTGCTTTGTGTTCCAATTTTAGGATTCAAAAGGTTGAACATATCAAGTGATGGGATGATAGGAGGTGTTGGTTGTTGCATAGATGGATAGAAGGATGTGATATTCTCAAGGTTACATAAGGAGTCTTGTATGAATGGTTGCATGATAGATCTTCATCTTGGCCTAAGATTTCCAGCTCATGAGGATATTCCTTAGGAATTGAAGGTTCATTCGTGTTATCAATTGTAGGATCATCTCCAAATATACAATTAGAAACATTAACCAAAGATTTTAAGGACATCGATATGTTGCCAAAACACATATCCATGATGACTATAAATGCAATTTTTAAATATGAAAATGATAAGAACCTAAAAAAGATATCTTTTGAATGCAAATTTTATTTTGAATAATGCACTTGTTTTTGACCAATTGACTTGAATGCAAATAATTATAGATAACTACAATTCTAGAAACTGAATCTAAGATCTACCAACAACAAGATATAAAGAAATCATAGAAAGTTTTATGCCCAAAAATTTGGAAATTTACTTGTACAAGGAGAAATTCACTCTAGGGTGAATGGGTCTTTGCTCAAAGGTTGAAAAAATTAAAGTCTAAGTTTCTGAGTTAATGTTTAAGGTCTTTGTTTCAGGTTGCAAACAAATTCTTTCAATTACAATTTTCTAGAATTTTATTATTAGATGCAAATGCAATTTGATGACAAACAAGCAACCAAATGACAACTTTCTAGATGCAATTTTGTTTGAATTTTCTGATGCAAATGATTGGAAAACACTAATAAGTAGACTACTATGTAAAATGAATGCAACATGTATGTAATTTTTATGAATTTTTGAGATTTTGAAGGATGCATGATGCAATTTTAAAACCCTATATGAAATGCAAACTAATACAATTTTGAAACCCTAAATGAGATGCAATGAAAACTAATTAAAATCCTAGATCTAGGGGTTTAAAGACTTCCAAATCAGAATTTATGATGTACAATGCCGAGTTCACCAAAATGAAATATAGGAAAAGGGGACCACCAAAATGGAATGAAGAAAAAATATGGAATGTGTGTTAGGATTAGGTTCTATCCACCTTGTAAATCCTATGTCATATATCATGGTTCCAACATCCTTGAAAAGTGTCTCTAGGCACTTAGGGTGTATTGGGAAAATATTTTGTAATATTAATTCTCACCATTATTTGTAACATACTCATAAGGGGTGATGGGTCCACTGGCAATAGTAGAGGTGGGTTGTGGATATAAATATTTAATATTGTTTTCCCCATGTGTGGATGCCTAGAATGAGATAATAAAAGATAAAAAAAAATGTTAAATAAGTGATTGTTGGGATTCTCCAAGTGGGTGCTTGGATAGAGGCAACATGTGTCACTTGGTTTTCCACCATTTATTACATTTAATGTAATGTTTATCTTCTCAAGTTTTGGTGCCCAAGTTGGAGGGAAAGTATTGGAGCCAAAAGTGATGTCCAATCACATTTTAAGGAGGTAATCCAAAGGTTGGGGACGTTTGGAATGAAGGGCCATCTTTGGGTGCCTTGTTTGGTGCATTAGATGCCTTCACACATCTCTAAAATCAACCTCTTAGATGTAGAATTTGAGAGGAATAGATGAATGTAGTGTTACTCTACAAGAACAAGGACAGGTGGAGTCATAAGGAGGTTGTTCACAGGTACATAGGCTCTGCCATGTTGGAGGAAAAGAGGAGAATGGAAGTGTTTGTATTGTAATCTCATTTATTTGATGATAATGCATACTTGGCCTCTCTTCTTGGTGGATTTTTTTCTCTCAAGGGTTTCTCCACACAAATCCCATGTCATGTGATGCTCTTATGTTGCTGATTTGTGCCTCATTGCTACTCTCTTATGCTAATGTTATTCTTTATTTATTGCTTTTATAAGATCACATAAGGTAGTATTTATAAGCATGTTATGTTGGCTATTTTTTGGAATCATAAAGAAGATAGATCCACTCATGGTATTTCCATATTAAGGAAAATTAATTTTTAGTTTTGCATATAAGTTTCAGATTTTCATGTTGTTGTAGTCCAAGATTTGTATCTCATCCATTGTAGTATTTTTTGGATAATGATTGAATTTCCCAACAATCGGTATTGAACATATTTATTTCTCATCATTTGGTATCAGAGCTGAAGGTTAATTAGGTTCTAGGTATTCCTTCTTTTTTGATTTCTTAGCCTAGGAAACTTCTGGTAATTTTTTAGAAGGATTTGGAGGTTGTTGGAAGGGTTTTTGGGCAGCAATGAATGTTGTTGAGTTAACTTTGTTTGCAGATTTGTGAAAATGGAAGCCGTGGATATTGTCAATGTGATCTATGTTGGGAATTGGAAGCTCATGGTTATGGATCTTTATGGAGTTTGTTATGTTTTGGTAAGTTGGAGCTCTTGTTTAACAATATGTGTATATCCTCTTGTTTGGTGGTTTTTTTCCTTTACCTTGTGGTCATGTGCAGTGAGAAGGTGTTCATGTTGGATGGGTAATGACATCCTAGTTACATGGAGAAACACTTTCAATTTGGACTATAGAATGGAGTGCTTATATTAGGTTCATGGTTTTAGTCCTTGGTTACATGAAAGAACTATAAGATAAGACACTAAAATCTTTGTGAGTTGTGGAGCTGATATGTTTCATATGTTATAAGCTCCTCGACAACTTGGTTTTCCTGTTGGGTTGCAATTTAATCTTATTTTCAACTATGGGTTTGTAGATCCATGCTTATTCCATTATTCAGATGACATATTTAATGTGAATGTTTGGATGGTTAAATATGGATTTTAGATTCACAAAGATGGTTTTACATGTTAACTAATATATGTGGTATGTAGATCTATGATGAGACTATATTTACGGCATTCTGGATGAAGATAGTTACAGGTTTGCATGGCTACTTGGAGAGTTGTTATTGATCTATGATTACTCCTATGTGGGTTTGTTTGGAAAATTAGATATAGTATTGATTCTAGTGTTTAGGTCTTGGAAATACACATGTTATAACTAAATATTTCTATTTTTCATGATAGTAATGTGGGGTTGAATCTATTTTTCTAGTTATTTAAGATTGGAGAATTGCTTATGTTTTCTCCTTTGAGATGTTTCATATGTGCATATCTTGTAAATTTTTTTATGGGGATTCTATTTGTTAGGCCTTATTCTTGGTCACCATTTTTACATTGGTATGCTTATTGTAGTGAGAGATGGTTATTGGGAGTACTTGATATAGTTGTTCATTTAAATCTTTAGTAGTTATTTATGGTACATGAGAAGCTTTGTTCACTTTGAGTAGAGTGAACTAGCAATGATATTGATCATGATGCCATGTATAACTCGGTATTACTTTTAGTGGGAGCTTTATGTAGTTACATAATGTGTTATATCTTCTTTGTTTCAAGATTTTGGTTCTAAACTATTGTTGTTAAAGTGTGTAGTGAGCCATGGATAATATTTGATTAGAAGATGGATGGTCTTTTACAATGGTTGTTGGTGCCATAAGGAGCTCTTGGATTCTGCCTTTATATTTTAGTGAGATTTATGACATCTTTGGTTCTATTGACAAAGGATGTGTAGCAATTGTACCTTCTTGGTTTGGAGATTATGGTTGTACTTTACCTTTTGGGAGCTCATGGTGTGGTGTTCTTTGATTATGTTGGGGCCATGGAGGATCTTCAGTTAAAAGATGGTTATCACAATGCCTGGAGATCTTGGTTACACAGTTTAGTGGGAGCTTTGGTAGTGATGTTGATTCATCATTTTGATCATGGATAGGTATGTTATCTCCTAGGAGGGGATGTTATATCATGATGTCATGATATATGAACCTTATAATATAGTTTCAACTTTGATAATGGTCTTGTTTTGTTTTCTTTGGTTTTGAGTATTAATCATTTCCTTGGAGCTTCATTATTTTGCAGGGTTGCATTTGAAGTTGGTATGGATTATTTGGTGGATACTCATGGAGACTAGAGAGAATTGGGTGAGGCTAAGATATCTCTTATTTATGGGATCATATGTTGAGATGGTTACTCTTTGGCAAGGATTTCAAAAAAATATCGAGGATCCTACACCTAGTTATGGATGTGAATCCATTATGGACTTGAAGAGAAGATAGTCATTACTTGGTGTTGTGTGCACAAGAAAATATTGTATCCCACTCTTGGTCTACTCGATAGGTGAATAATCTGAGAGGTATTTCCCATCTAATTATTAGATGCATTATTTATTTTGTATCTTGTCTTCTCATATGAGTTAGTCTTGAATATACACACTTTGAGGACTTGTTAAAAAGAAGATGCATGGTTTATGGATTTTAATTGTTCTCCTTGTTTTGGTATTGAGCTATGGATCTAGTTCTTAGGACTTATTTGGAGAGGTACATGAAATGGTTTGTGGATTTGGGCATATTCCCTTTGTTGCGGGGATGATTGGTCAGTTTGATTTACCTTTGGTATGAGAGGTTTACATCTATTGCTTCCATGTTTTCATTTGATTTGGATGTTAGATGTTGATATTCTTTCAGTTTGGGAATGGTGAAGGAGATCTTACATTACATAGCTTGGTACATGTTAGTATGAAACAAGGATATGGTTTGATTTGTAGGTTCTCTCTTTGGTCATGGTTTTCTTCCTGGATGTTTGGTTTCACATGGTTGAGTGTGAAGAACTTGGGAGAGCTATGGAGACTAGTGGTGAGAGAGGTATTACAACATATTTGTTTTCAAGATTTTCATATCATTGTATGTTTCCTTCAAACTATGTAATAAAGGAATTAGCTACATCCTCTATGTGAAGTACTATAGATAGACTTGATATGCGTTAACCTATTTTTAGATTTGACATTACTCATGTAGTGGGAGTTTTTGGATATATGTCTAGTTATCCTCTCCGATATCTTGGTATGCTGGTTACTGATGTGATCATGAGTTTTCATATTTCATTAGATTGGGATCTACAAGTTATGTAATTATGTGGGTTAATCACCTATTTAATTGTAGTGGGATGAATCAAATGCGGACTATTTATATCGATGAAAATATTTTAGTATTTATGCAGACTTGTTAGTTGGCCTTGTTTGTGGTCATTTATTCATTGGTATGTTGTATTGAGATAGGAAGATGGATATACAAAGACTTTATTGTAGTTTTTGGGTTGGTATGTTGATGGCATGAAGTTTTATCTATGTTTGGTATACCTTAGTTTGAGGTATGGTTATTTGGTTATCTTGGATGAGTTGCAATTTGTAGTGGTTGCTATTCCAAGTGGTATGAGTAAGGTAGCTAATCAAATCCTTTATTATCATTTGAATTTGATGCTTGTGTTTATGTAATTATTGGTGCAAGTTTCAGTGATAGTTGATATGTTTCACCTTGGCATGTTCCTTTTTCTTCCATAGGTGGCATGTTGGAGGATGTGAAGGAGTTTCTTGCTTGATGGTGGGTTATCATGGTTGATTTTGTAGGTATCTTGTTGGGGGATGAGAGCATAGAGAAGATTTAGATGGTACATGTTTGGCTAAGGGATGTTTTCCCCTTGTATGTGATTCCTATGGGTGTATTTACAATGCTGATGTCAAGTGGGAGAATGTTAAGATTAGGTGCCATCCACCTTGTAAATATTATGTCATATATCATGGTTCCAACATCCTTGGAAAGTGTCTCTAGGCACTTAGGGTGTATTGGGAAAATATTTCGTAATTCAAAAGGGGGAAATTATAGGTTTATCAAGATGAAACAAAATGATGCAACTATTTCACTCCAATTTCATTCAAAATGTGTGCTATAATATGCAAATGAGGAATTTTTTTTTAATCTAACCCAACTATCAGTCAAAAGGCAGATATGGAAAGGGTCAAATGTTGTGTACCTTTCACCAAAGATTCTTTTTCAAACCTCACTGAGGACTCATTCATCCTATGGTGAATGGGTCTTGGCTAGGGCTTCAAAAAATCAATTTTTGGGTTCTGTTCTGCTTAGTTTGCACTTCTAGATTCTAGTTGAACACTGTTAGAAATCTGAAAATAAAACCTATAGCTCAATTTTTATGATTTGACAACTTTTCTTGCATCTTTGATAACTTTGAAAGTTTATTCAATTTTTCTTTCCAATTGATCTTCAACCAAAATCCTACAATCACACATGAAAGAAATTTTTTTTGTTTTGTTAGGGAATAGGGGCTTGCCTTGGTCAAACCCCATTTTGGTAATTAAACCTTAAAATGAATGAAAGAATGAAAGGAATGATGAATGAACAAATGCAATGTCACAACTTAGAAAACCTTATTTGAACCTTGGATAAATCTGCAATCTAGCATGAAGTGGCCTCAATGAATGTAGATCTTGATTGTGAAACTTGATTAGAACAATGCCTTTGAATATGCTTGAATTGACCTTGAATACTACATTAACATATTAGCTCAAACAACATGCATGATGTAATACATCTTTGAAATGATGAAATGAATCTTGATTGCTGCAATAGTCTTCAATAATATGCCCTTGAATGCCTTGAAAATGCTCTTGAAGTGCTACTATAATGCTCTTGTGAAAATTGCTTGATTGCTTAAAAGTCTTGAAATTGCTAGGATTGCTTAGGTGAAACATAGTGAAATATCCTTGTATTAATACATATCTTAACATTAATTCCTGAAATTCAAGTATCACAAGCCGACATTGAATCATGGATTTTAAATCATTACAATATCGCCAAAAACATATCCAAAAGAGGGGTCCTAGGTCTAAGTGAGGACCCATTCGCCATGTGGCGAATGGGTTCTAGGCCACTCACCTAGGACACACATCAGACAAGGTGAAATGTTATGTAAAATTAGGGTCCTAGGACTAAGTGAGGACCCATTTTCCATGTGACGAATCTGTCTTATGTCACCTACGTAGGACACACATCTTCCAAAGTTGAATCTTGTGAAATATCATTTATGAATATCAGGTTTTATCCCTTGGAATTTGCATTTAATTAGGCCTGGATTTGAATTAAAGGGGCTAGTTAAGGCCAATTAATCTCAATTATTTAATATAGCCCTAGATTTATTGTGAAAGTGTAAAGATACACTTTACAACACCCTAAATAAGGCACAATTAAGTCCATTTAATTAAAAAGGGCCCTAAACTTAATGTGAATATGAAAAAGATATTACAACACTAAATCAAGGTAACATTAGGCTCATTTTATTATTAATTATTCCCAAATTAAGTGTTGAAAAAGGGATACTTTTTTTGACACTACATTTTTCCCCCACTTTAGTGAGAGTATGATCCCATGTCAAACTCACACTAAAGTAGACATTCAAAACACTTATGTATGCAACAATGACAAAGATACACAAATCATACAACATCAAAGACCAAGAAAATCAAGCCCAGACTGTCAAACGTGATGTGGAACACATCTAAGCTATCAGTTTACACTCACTTCAAGGTAGAAAAACTTCAGGTTGTCCACTAGGTGAGTCTTCCAATAAAGGATGGAAAATGAGAGAATCATATTAGGCTCCCATACCATATCAAATCCATCCTCCTAAAAGATTCAATAAGGAACCACAATGCTAGGCAAGGCTCCCTAGGAAAGCAAGGTGTGTTATGCTAGGTGGCCTTGAATTTAGAGTTTCGAGCTCCATAGGGCTTAACAAGATGCATTATGCCAAAAACCTATGAACAATAATGCTAGTAAAAGGCTTTTTTTTCAAAGGGATTTTGCTTCGTTCGTGTAAGGTCTTCTTTTTAGGGAACATTGTGCCTAATGTATCCTAGAGAGGACAAGTCAAGAGTAAAAGATTCACAACTTAGGGAATGTAGTGCATCACATCACCACTAAGAGGAAAGTTGCACACTAAGAAATATCACACTCTTGGAGGACATCAAACCCAATGACACCACCAAGAAAAAGATGCATCATAAGAAAAAATAAAATCACACCATGAAACATGATAAATATCAAAAGATATTATCAATCTATGCCCCCACTTTAAAGTGGTTGCTAACACCATTGCTATGAGAAATTTCTTTAAAGTAGCCAATGATCAATCCTAAGAAATGAGAGCTTTACTTGAAAAGCCCTATGCCAAGTCATATGTTTTTGAAATAAAGCTACGCCATGAAAGAGGAAGGAGAGGTTGCCCCCATAAATACATAAGGGATCTACAGGTTAAGGGTTAGTATATATTTGTTACAATGTTGTTAGAGAGCTTGGAAACATCATAATTCCCCAAATACTCATAGAGTTGGAAGGATGACACATAAAAAGTGAAAACAAAGAAAAATCCTTTTGGGTCAACATGGAAGAGACCTAAATGTCTCAACGCCTTGCGTCATCCTCAAAAGGAAAATGCAAGAAAAATGATAAGGATAAAAATATTTATGACATATAGAAAATTGTAGATACAAATAGAGGAATGCAGAAAAAGAGAGAGATACATCGAATGAAACAACACGTGGGATCACATGACACACATGCAATTACATAAAGAAACATGAAAAGAGAAAAATGCAAAAGACTAGTAAGGCAATGTGAGTCAACCTATAGTAGGTCATCCACATCCCAATCTCGTTTAGTATATGCGAAAGGCAGACAACTAGCCAAAGGGACAACATCAAATGCCAAAACTAGGACAAGGCTATCTAACCACTTGCCCCCACTAAGTGTAGGACAAGGATGATTTGAGATAGGTGATGAGAATGAGTTCCTTGCAATAAAAAGAATTATTTTCAATGAATGTATAACATGTAAAAGTGAGGATAGTAGGATCCTATAACTATTACATGGCAAGGAGCAAAATGCATGCGTTAAGGGATTATTTCTATTACATCAAATTTGTCCAAGATCCTTCGTAAAGCATGACACTCATCAGTACTATGCTTGAGGACCCTATGATATTGACAATGAGACATGTTTGTATTCTTAGGATTTAGATTTGGATTTTATCTAATGGGTGGTAATGTTATGAGTTTGTGATGTAGAAGTGTGTGTAAGATTCTTTCATTTTCAGACATAGGACATGGAAATTTGAGTTTCTTGAGTTTGTAAGGATTTTGTTTCTTGCTTAATTCACCAATTTTTTGAGATAGATGTTGAGGAGGACCTAAGATGATCCTATCATCCTAGCGAGGTATTGGTTATTCCCTAGGAAGGAGGACACTTATGTCGGGAGGAGGATCTTGATATCCTAATCTTTTGATTTGTTCAATAGGAATTTTCTCTAAAATTTTATGAATTTCATGCTCATTAGTTATGCCACATCCTTGGTTGGTTAAAATCTTAAAGCCGTGGCCATAAGTCTCTCAAGGTTAATATGAGTGTTAGTCACTTTATTAACATATGATGAATGGGTCTGATTAGAGGAGCTAGGTTCATTCATTGTTGAAAGTTTAGGCTTAGTTTGTGACTCAATTTCAGGATGTAAAAGACCAAACATCTCAAGTTGTGTTGGTTGTTTCATGGAGGGATAAAAGGATGCATTATTCTCAAGATTTTTAGGGAAATCATTTATGAACTCATACGTGCTAGCATCATCTTCTCCAATGATGTCAGATTCACGAGGACACTCATTAGGAGTTGGGTGAGCATGATTAGGTTCAATTGCATTAGGATCATTTTCAAAAACACAACTTGAAACATCAACTAAGGAGAACAAGGACTTCCACAGATTGTTAAAACACATCCATTTTTAGATTTTCAGACTTAAACAAGGTAATTTTCTAATTGTGCAAAAATCTGAAAATGAAGTCTTGTAAATGTAATTTTGAAATCACACAATGCACAAAATTTACCAAAATATGATCAAATTAATGAAAAAAAAATCTGCAAACAGTAATAAGAATCTGAAAGCAACAATTTTTTTTACAGAAATAAAGATTTTAATGCCCAAAAATTTAGATTATGACTTGATTAGGGACTCATTCGCCCTAGGGCATGTTGGAACCCCTAATTTTTTTTGTGTTCCATTGATGTTTGATGCATATTTGGCTGTCTTTTCTGGTCTGGTTTGTGTCTTATGGCTTAGGGCTTTGGTTTTTCCTCTATTCTAGGGTTTTGTCTATGCTCTAAACCCCTTGAAAATAATAAGTGTTAAAAACATTTGTATGCGTTCTAATTTGCAGTTGACTGGTGCTAGCCTATTCCCAAATTTTTAAGTTACATCTTGAGCCATTTGATGTAGGGGCATCTTTTGATGCGTTTTGAGTCATGTTGCAAAACTTTGGATTTTAGGTTGTTTGTGTGTTTTGGTGTCTAATAAGGTAATTTATGAACATGTTGGATCATGTTGATCCATTTTGGAGTGTTAATAGGGTCGTTGGTTTAAAAATGTAAAAGTTGTCATGCAACTTTGGCAAAGTGGAAAAAAAAGAAAGAAAAGGTTACATGCAAATCAAGAAACCATTCAAATAGTTGAAATGGGTTGTAATACGGTAAATATACAACGTGATTTCCATTTTAGGGGGTTGGATAAGGTTGGTGAAGAAGGGAATGAAAGAAAAGTGAATTTTTTCATGAAATAGTGTTGATGTTATTAGCAGCTTCGGGCTGCTTCTTCCAGCTTACAGAATTCGAGAAGACTAAATTAAATGATAGCCTTTCGGCTATTTAATTTATATGTGCATTCTTGAGGGCCGAACCTCATGTTCTCATATTTACTTGCATTGGGCCGACCTACCTTACATTTATTGGAATTATTTATATTTCTCAAAGTGGGCCGACCTGTTTGACTTGTGACCTTATCTTGTATAAATACAAGGTCATTCTTTATCATTTGATAATCAAGTTCATTCATGTTAATTCGCATTCCTACAACAGTTCGCACTTGAGCAGCAGAGTGTCATCTTGTAGCAGTAGACCTATTTCAAGGAGAAACATATTCGCACTTAGGAGAAGTGCTAATATTCATTGTATCAAATTCACCTATGTGCTGGGCCTGTGTTGTAAAGCAGATTTCTGCTCTTGTTCCTTCATTATATGAGAGAGAGATATTTGCTGGGTTTTTCCCCTCATGTTGGAGGGTTTTCCTAGGGTATTTGTTTGTGTTCATTGTCTCATGTGTTGCATTTTATGATTGATTTCATTTCTGTATATCTGATCTTTAAACAACAACATGGTATCAGAGTGGGTTAGAAAAGATCTGATCAGAAATTCATCAAGCAGAAATGCATTATACCGCATAAGGTATTCTTCTTCATTGAGACCTGCTTCAACATTAGCTTGAGATCTTGACTATAGCTCTCGACAATGGCCCTGACATGGTCGATGCGATCTCCTTTTGTCGGACCTGTGAGTTGTGCTGCGACTCAAAAATGTTCTGTGATGGGCCCTTCCAATGTCGCTATCTTCATATGACATATGTCTTAGGCGACGATGCCACTGTAAGGGTGACAAAGCCTTTATCACGTGTTCTCTTGGCTCGAGCGGAGCAATCCAAGAGTCTATTTTTTTTTCCTTTCATTCCCATGAGAAGAGTTGGGATCCTTCATCGCAACAATAGGTTGCTCAATGGGCTCGTGAGTCTCTTTGGGGAAGGCATGATTTATCAGGTCAGAAACATTAGTCATTTTCCAGTTGTGGGCTAGCAAAATGAGGCTGCGTAATAGCTTTGATGATTTATTTTGCTGGGAAAGAGTCGCCTAAGGTGGGATAACCTAGTCGTGGAATTTGAAAATCATAGCATTCACTTCCAAAGTGTTGCGAATATTTGATAGGCCCAAATGTAGTCATTTCCAAGTTTGAGTAACATTTATATGCAAACTGTTCTTGGCTGTTGCACAGTTTAGAAATATCTTTTTCTTTCATTGTTGTTGCTCAATCTGAGTGTCCATTGATTTGTGGAATGAAATTGTATCTAGATCTCCAAAAATTGTTCCTAGATCTTTTTCTGTGCTAATCCAGTCAGGTATTATCTTTAGTATTTTCTGTGAAGAAAATTCTGGCTTCTCACTCAATACAATGATGGATCACCATCAACCAGAGGGAAGAAGGATTTCAAAGAAACAAGAAACCTACATTTTTTTTTTATCGGAACGAAGGATGGATTGCCTGTTACAAATACAGTTCTGACTGCGATGAAATTTTTTTTGGAGGCAGATCAGAATGGAGTATCTGATATGTCTTGAGTAATAAGTTATTTCAAGACTCACAACCGTTGTATCATGTCTTTATGTTCAGTTGCATGTTGATGATAATGTGACAATCAGTTGAGGATGATGCTGATGCAAGTTCCTTTGAGAATCAATACAAGGATTAAGTCTCCTTGTTGTTTCATTCAACGTTCAAGTGCAACACTTAAGGAGATCCTAATTTCAACAAGATAAGTATTCTTTTGTCTGTTTATATTTCTGACTCTAGGGTAAAACTCAGTCTACTGAGTTGTGCAGATTTGATAACATTTGTTTGATCATGTGTGTAGTAAAGATCATGTTTTCTCTTGAATTGTGATCCAGTGGATGAGATCATTTGGTCTCACCTTCATGTGATCACTGTGATAAGATTCTTTAGAATTATTCATTTCAAGTTGTATCATGCTAGTTTGTGAAGATTGTCTTTTGTTATGCTGAGATTAGCTCTTCCAAGAAATTGGGAGAAAGACATGTCATTATTGATGAATTAATTATCTATTACTCAGGAGTTTTTCGAATTCTATGAGATAAGTATTGCATGGTTGAATAATACTCATGAATTGTTTTGTAGTTACTAATTCATGCTATGACATTGAGATGGTCAATCATGTATGCTCCTAGTTATGGTATGTCTATTTGAGATGGTTGAGTCCCATGATCTATCAGTAATCTCTTCTTAACGCTTTCAGGATAAATCAAGAAGTGTAAGAGATTTCTTTCAAGAAGAGCCTGATGCATCCTATAGGTTGAAGGATGGAGACTCTACTTGTAGCTATGAGACTAAGTGATTAGCTAAAGACATCTTTTAGAAGAGGAAGAATTAACCTTAAGAAGGAGTTCTATGACTCACTGAGAATAAGTAAGGGTTGTAGTGTTGCAAGGCCAGATGCTAAATTGTTGAAGTACCTCTTCAGCAGTTGAGTTCTAAATTGCTCAAGTCAGGTCAACCTGGATTAGTAGCTCCGAAAACCTATTCAGAATAGAGTGATATGGGATGCGGTCGAAGAAGACAACCGTGAATCTCTATAGAGGTGTGCTTTGGAAACCATTTCTCTAAGGCAAGCGTTGCAGGAAATGAGGTCAAGTGGTTGATGCAAGTGATTGAAGATTTAGAGGGAGCCTACTGAACCTAAAGAAGATGGTTGTGTTGCTTTGGATTCTATTTCAGTTGAGGTTTGTGATGATATCCTGGTAGAGCTAGAAGCAAATCTTCTATGACTCTAAGTACAACAGAGGCCGAGTACATTACAGTTTGTGTGGCAGCTCGAGAAGTAGTGTGGCTTCGAAAGCTCCTTGCAGGATTGGTTAAACAAGCATTGAAGCCAACTGTCATCCTTTGTGTTAATCAAATCCTTGAGAAGCTTTCTGTCTTTCCATGGGTTTCATGTTAAAACTAAGCATACCACTATATTAGAGATATGGTATTGAGGAAAGATATTTAGTTGAGGTAAATCAACACTGATGAGCAGATGGCAGTCATTCTCATCAAGCATCTCTTTTAGGATAATGGTTGTGTACCTTCAAGACAAGCTTGATATGGTGGAGAATGAAGCCTTAGCTGAGAGGGAGTCTCAGTATCAGGGATCTTCAAATTTGATAATGCATTTCTCTATTGAGAGAGATTTGAGGTGCAAGCCCTTGATAATGCATTTCTCTTTTAGATTTGAGGTGAAAGCCCTTGTTTCCACCTTCTGGGAGAGCCATGGTGGATGTCATGTGTGTGATTTCATGACAACATCATGTGAGGGAGTTTGCGATGATTTACTTGTACTTGTGTTTCACCCTCTGGGGGAGCCATGGTGAAAGTCACGCTGAGGTGACAACATCACATTTAGTGATGAGCACTTGTACATACCATCTATGGAGGTAGCCATGATGGTTGATATCATGATGAGGTGATATCTGATGAGGTGATATCTTATTTTCTTTTCACGATGAGGTGATAAGCTCCTTATCATGATGAGGTGATATGCCTTGTGTAGCTGGAAGTATCATCCCTAGCTGAGAGGGAGTGTTGATGTTATTAGCAGCTTCAGGCTGCTTCTTCTAGGTTACACAATTTGAGAAGACTAAATTAAATGATAGCCTTTCAACTATTTAATTTATATGTGCATTCTTGAGGGCCGACCCTCATGTTCTCATATTTACTTGCATTGGGCCGACCTACCTTACATTTATTGGAATTATTTATATTTCTCAAAGTGGGCCAACTTGTTTGAGTTGTGACCTTATCTTGTATAAATACAAGGCCATTCTTTATCATTTGATAATCAAGTTCATTCATGTTAATTCACATGCCTACAACAGTTCGCACTTGAGCAGCAGAGTGCCATCTTGTAGCAGTAGACCTATTTCAAGGAGAAACATATTCGCACTTAGGAGAAGTGCTAATATTCATTGTATCAAATTCGCCTATGTGCTGGGCCTGTGTTGTAAAGCAAATTTATGCTCTTATTCCTTCATTATATGAGAGAGAGATATTTGCTAGGTTTTTCCCCTCATGTTGGAGGGTTTTCCTAGGGTATTTTTTTGTGTTCATTATCTCATGTGTTGCATTTTATGATTGCTTTCATTTATGTATATCTGATCTTTAAACAACAACAAATGGGATTGCATTTTTCTAGTTTTTACTATTTTTTAGTTTGAGTTTTTTTATGGTACAAAAGTGTACGTTAAAATATGGGCCTAAAACCAATGGGAAAAGTTGAAGACATGAATCTAGTTTAATATGATTTTGGTTTGAGTGAATTTCATTAAGTTTGTCAAAAGTTATAAGCAATTTGGTGTAGGTCACCTGGAAATCTGCCTAGGGTTTCTAGTTTTGGGAAAAAGCTCATAACTTTCCTTTCCACCATTGGATCTTGATGAATTATGGAGGGAAAGTCTGTATTAATTTTCTCTTCAATATCACTAGAATGATTGGCCTCATTATTTGTTTTGTGAAAGTTATTAATGACTATTCCTTTCATTCTTGCACATCAAAACTATATTTTCTTGCATGCATTTATTGTTCTATCACATGGTACAGACTTATACTTTCTGGTATGGAATGGAGGATGATTGGAGAGATTGAAGGGGTATCTTAAATTTATTATACCTTTTGTTTGACTCTAATCCATTGAGATTTGCAAAAGTTACAAGCGCTTTAGTAAAACTGTCCCAAACCCTGCCTAGGGTTTCTAGACATTGAAAAAATGCTATATCTTGAGTTCCCACCATGGGAAAATGATGAAACCTTGTAGGAAATTCTGTTTTGATGTGTTCATCATCCATGAATGGTTTGGATTCTCCATTTTCACGCAGGAAGGATAACTTTAGGACAATTTGCTGCATTTTTGGTTCATTTACAATCATAAACCTTCATTGTAATTGTTTAGTTAAAGTCTTTGGCACTATCTCACAAGTTTGGATTTGTTGAATGGATTTTTTAGGCTTCATAGACAAGGTTACCAAGTTGAATTAGAGTGCACCAAAGCATGATTTCAAGTTGAACAGTCTTTTGAAAGTGTCAAGTTGGTTTAGTTGAGTCATTCTCTACATCATTTTGGTATCAAAGCTAGAAGACCCTGAGAGTGCAAGGTATACAACAGGACAAGAGAGTTGTGAGAGAAATTTTTTTGCAAGTATGAAAGAGAGCCGATGAATTATATCCTTCAATAGTGATGAAACTGGGTAGAAGGTGTGCAAATTTATTCCACTGAGAGGAAGTGGGTAGAAGAGGTCTTGGAGAGTGCATCTTCCAGAATCCTGTTGGGTAGAGGATAGTTGTGTATGTGAAGGTATTGGGATACCAAAAGAGTGGAAGTGTTGAGGAGAATAATCCATGAATACCTGAAGAGTAAGAATTTTTCAAGCAAGCAACAAGAGGTGAGGAGATAACAAGAAGATGCAGCAGTAAGATAAGAAAGAAGGCCTCAAAAAGAAGGTCAAGATGAAAGACAATGAGATAAGCCTACTTGTCGAGTTTGATAGGAAAATGGCAGAGTTGGAAAAAAAATTGTGCTTGCGGTACAATAGTGTCTTGAGAAAGCATATGTATCAAGAAATTTTTTGGAATTGGCGAATGGGAAAGAAGGTGAAATGGCCCATAAAGGTGATTATTGAAAAAAGAAGGAAGCAAAGGATAACTATCTTGGAAGGTGAAGGTGATACAATAGTAACATTCCTTTTTGAAGAGGCAAAAGGAGAGATTGTAGTGATGTTTGGTCCTTTGGAGGACATGGAATGTGTGGGAAAACAATGTGAAGAAGAGGAAACTCATGAAAGAGTTGATACCTTGGAGATTACAACATGTATGGAGGAAAAGAGTGAAAAGAAAGAAGATATGGTAGCATATGACTGTCTTTTTGAAGACATAAATGAAGAGGTTAAGTGTGGAGCTGTAGCCATGATAACACATCCTTTGGAGGATGAAGAGAAATAATTTGCAAGAAATGAAAACATAGAGATGACACAACTTGAAGAGCCTCATTATGATGAACAAGTGGATGAAAAAGATAATGATTTCATATGGAAAGAGGAGATGGAGAAAATAGACAAGTCGCTTGAAGGAGGCTTGATAGAAGGACATGAAGACATGGATATGAAATCAATAAATGATGAAAAATAAATTGGGACAATGAGGAAAAATGAGGTAAATAATGCATATTTTGATTCTAATTTGTTTGAATTGAATAATTAAATGATGGAGAATAAACAAGAACAAGGTGGACACATGAAAAGTTTCAATTTCCATGAGAATTTGTGTGAGGAAGCTGCAGATTTGATTATTGGTGATGAGTATGATTTGTTGGATAAAAAAATTGAATAGTGTGGATAATTGGTCAAGCATTCCCACTTGATGGAAGATGAAGAAATAGACAAAAATGATGAGGAATATGACAGAGAAATAGAATTTTGGAGTCTTGTAGTTTAGAAGAAGATTATTAGGAGGAGGTCCAAAAAGCAAGCATGATACAAATACATGGAGATCAAGGCACCTAGAGTAGATCAAGAAAAACATGGAGAAAATCTCCACATGCAACACAATTGGAAGAATAGAAAGAAAATAAAACCATCATTTGAGATGAAACTCAAATTCCTTTTCCCTGGGGAATATGATGTAGGGGCATCTTTTGATGCATTTTGAGTCATGTTGCAAAACTTTGGATTTTAGGTTGTTTCTATGTTTTTGCATCTAATAAGGTCATTTATGACCATGTGGTATCATTTTGATCCATTTTGGAGTGTTAATAGGGTTGCTGGTTTAAAAATGTAAAAGTTGTTAAATGTTGCTAAAAAATTGTCATGCAACTTTGACAAAGTAGCAAAAAAAGCAAGAAAAGGTTACATGAAAATCAAGAAACCATTAAAAATATTTGGAATGGGTTGTAATATGGTAAATATGAAATATAATTTCAATTTTAGGGGGTTTGATAAGGTTGGTGAAGAGGGGAATGAAAGAAAAGTGAAATTTGTCATGAAATGGGACTTCATTTTTCCAGTTTTTACTATTTTTCAGTTTGAGTTTTTGATTGTATGGACATGTATGGTAAATTACGAGCTTGAAACCAATGGGAAAAGTTGAATTCATCATTATATTTTAATATGATTTTGGTTTGAGTGAATTTCATTAATTTTGTCAAAAGTTATAAGCAATTTGGCGCAGGTCGCCTAGGAATCTGCCTAGGATTTCCAGTTTTGGAAAAAAGGTCATAACTTTCTTTTCCACTGTTGGATCTTGATGAAATATGTAGGAAAAGTATGTATTAATGTTTTATTTAATCTTAGTGGAGAGATTGGACTCATTATTTTTTTTTATGAAAGTTATTAATGACTGTTCCTTTCATTCTTGCACATCAAAATTGTGTTTTCTTGCATGAATTTCCTGTTCTATCACGTGGTACAGACTTGTACTTGCTGGTACAGCCTAGAGGAAGATTGGAGAGGTTGAAGGGGTCTCATAAATTTATTATAAATTTTTTTTGACTCGAATCCGTTGAGATTTGAAAAAGTTACAAGTGTTTTGGTAAAACTATCCCAAACCCTGCCTAGGGTTTCTAGACACTGAAAAAATGCTATATCTTGAGTTCCCACCATGGGAAAATGATGAAACCTTGTAGTAAATTATTTTTTGATGTGTTCATCATCCATTCAGGGTTTGGATTCTCCTTTTTCATGTGGGAAGGATAAATTTAGGACAATTTGCTACATTTTTGCTTCATTTATAGTCATAAACCTTCATTGTTATTGTTTGGTCAAAGTCTTTGGAATTGTCTCACAAGTTTGGATTTGTTGAATGGTTTTTTTAGGCTTCATGGAAAAGGTTACCAAGTTGCATTAGAGTGCACCAAAGCATGATTGCAAGTGGAATAGTCTTTTGAAATTGTCAAGTTGGTTTAGTTGAGTCCTCTCCATCACCATCAAACTCATTTACTTACCAACCCCTTATGCCTAGCTTACCGGTCGCTACCCATCAAATCATTTTAGTCATGCCAAATGTTATGCTGGTTTGAAGATGTCTTTTAATATTTTCCATATTTCCTATGTCTAAATCCATGCTATGCCTAAAATATTTTATCATTGAAACGTAGTGAACGACCCCTTTTAAGTCATCATTTGACACACATGTCTATGAAAATGCTTAAGTCATGGTTGTCGGGTCCCACCAAATGCATCTTATTGGTTCCTCGCTAGCCCCAAGGAATAAAACAATCGGATATAAAAACCAGAGGGACAATGGGTTGGTGACACTTGTCCATCCTTGTGGCGGGTCCTGCCAACACTTCAAAGCATCAATGATGAAAGATATTAAAATCAACAACTGTGTTGCAATCTAAAGAATGAATCTTGACCGTTCCCTACCAGCCCATAGGGGATCCATTGTTAGATCTCAACTCTCAGAGGGATAGCATGCAAGTGCCATATGGAATCATCGCCACCGTCCACAAGAATTTTGGAGGCATTGAAATATTTGATGAAATATTTCATGGTGACTATGGTAATGTTAAAAGGCATGCTACTAAAGAGATATATGTGCATGTGTAGAATTTCTCATCGAGATGTTTTAATCTCAATCATTCATCACAAATGAAGATTAACATTTCGAGCATTGGCTTGGAAATTAAAGGGGGCACATATTAATGATCGCTGGGTTGATCTAGGCCATTGCCTGCTAGCCTGTGACCGTAGATCTAAACCTTGTAGTTTCCAAAGGGCTAGCGGGCTACTACCACATGGATTCTCTCATGGATTGTAGAGCGTGGTGGGGCCACAAAGCAAACAAAAAGGATGCACACATGGTGATATTTTAGATTAGTGGATGTTGAGTTAGAAAAAAGAAAAATGTTCAAACTTTGTTGACTTCATTTGAGCCACACACTAGTCCACATCAAGATGAGATTGACCCTAAGAATTCAAAGTTTCTAAAAGGACACCATGGATCCATTCTGGTTTGCGTGAGTGAGTAGTAATGGTGGAGTTGAAGTTTTTTTGCCTAATTGAGAGCTTTACTCACCATAAAATCTTGCTTCAAAGCTTGTTGTTGATTATTGTTGTGTAGAAAAATGCATACCTTTGCATTTTCACACTTAATTTGGACCTATTTTAGCACCCCTTGCATTAAATTCCCTTTAGGTCACTTATTATGGGCCCCTAAGACCCCTTTTTGTGCATCCGAAGGCATATTTCATCTGTAAACCCAACCAAAATCCATAAACAACCTTTAATCTTGGCAACCCACCTTTCAAAAGTGAAAAATAAGTCTTGTGGGACCAAGATGCCCTTGGTGGCATCTTAGTCCCCCTTAGTGGGACCAAGATGCCCTTGGTGGCATCTTAGTCCCCCTTAGTGGGACCAAGATGCCACCTAGGGCATCTTAATCCTGAGGGCCTTATTTTCAGGAATTAATAGCAGGAAATTAAAATATTTGAATTAATTTGACATTTTGTCAACCTTTGGGATATAATAATCGGGTTATTAGATAGGAGTGCCTATAAAAATAATATTCACAACCCATTTTCACCTAAGCTAAGTTGAAGCAAGGAAGTTAAGAAAATTGAGACAAGTTTTGAAGCAAGTTTTGAAGGAGAGTTTCAAGAAGCAAGGAATTGGAATCTTGGAGCAACCTTCTATTGTGTTTTTGCAGGTTTTTCAAGTACATTTTCAAGTCAAGATCTAGTATTGCCAAAGACTAATGATGGATGCCTGTGGAGGATCATGAGAGATTCTAGGTTGGAGATGAAACTAGCCATACTTCCAAGCCTAAGGACTTGTTTCTTGATTGATTCCATCTTCTATTGTTGTTCTATTTTCTCCCTAAGGAAGGTACATTTCATGTTTATGACTTATTAGGGTGATTTGAGATCTCCTTTGTAGGTCACTTTCATTTGCATCTTAGGAATTCTATTCTAACACATTTGAATAGGGTTTCTCCATGTTCTAATTTGCATAATATTAGACACACTTAAGATTAGGGCTCACACACATTTCTATTTTCAGATCTATGATTTTTCATCAAGGTTTAATTACCAAACAAGGGGTTTGACCAAGGAAAACCCCCATAAACAATCAATCAAATTTCCTTTATTTTGGAGGTTATTTTATAGGTTCAGATCTAAAGATTTAGTGAAGAAGGAAGTGCAGACCTTAGATCTCGAGATCACATTCAAAAATTATAGAAATTCAAGATGAGACTAAGTTTTCACCTAGGGCATCTTAGTTCTCTTGAGGGTATTTTTTAGATATTCTTTTAGATCTAGTTTTGGAATCCAAAGATTCCACATCTGCCCCAAAAAATAGCAACAGGAATAAGACAACAGTAAGGGCGTCTTAGTCCTCCATAGCACATTTTGACAACTTCTTTGCATTTCTTGAATCCTCATCACATTTCTAAACTTCCCAGGTACACATACCCTAACTTTTTGTTGCATAATTTCATCATTTGCACTGATCATTTACCTTGCATTACTAGGTTTTGTAAGCTGAATGTTAAATTGTCTTTTCCAAGGTTTCTCTTGGTGGTGAACCCCTCAAAGCCTAAAAGAACCCTTCCTAGGTCTTTCTTGCTGATAATTGACTCATCTTTAAGATTGATAGTCAATTCAATTAGGATTCCTAGGACATTTTTAAATGATAATAGGAGAATAATGGTGTTTTATGACCTAGGCCATAAAGAATCACTATTTTTTACATTATTCAATTACAAAAGAATTTCCAAGGAATTTCAGAGCTTTTGTAGAGCATTTCAAGCATTTGGCGTCTTCAAATTTAGGGCTTTCCGCAATTTAAACTAGTAAGTTGAAATTGTACCTTTTGAGTTGAATTCATCCTAGTTTTCATTCAATTACTATTGTGATCACCTGAATTAGGTCAAAGGGTTTCTTTTAAAGTTTGACGTTCATTGAGTTTGTCACAAATTTGAGAATTCGGTTGGTCTATGCATCAAGCTTTCATTTTAAGCCTATAAGCCCTAGTTCAAAGCTGTGAAACCCTAGGCTATATTATCCATTAGAACAATGACACCAAAATTCCAAGCCTCTAGTTCAAAAAAAAAAGTAAGACCCTTGGAAAAAGATTTGATTGACCAACTACCACCCTCAATAATTGAGAAGCGATTAGGGCAACCCATGTTTCATGGCCCTGGGGTTAAAGAGGGAATTGCCAATAAACAATGTATAATTAAAGATGCTACACTGTCATACACTGGGTGGACACTATTCTAACGTTGGTTTGGTAACAAGAACACTCACATTCCAATCTGCAACCCCTAGAGATTGGATATGGCTAAATTGGTTGTCCCTAATATGTATTTGGATATTGATCTCTTGAAAGTTGTTGCTACTAACTATGACCCTCTTGTTAGGATAGTTAGAACTCACTCAGAGTAGGATATGGTTTGGGTTACAAGAGAGGAAATTGCAGAGGTGTTCAAATTGAACAAATGGAATAGAGATATGTTGGAGATTTATGAAAATAAATTGAGGGAAGAATATGAGAAAGTAAAACCTACATTCAAGGTCTCTGTGCTGGCTCACTTTCTGGAATCAACAGGAAAGGGAAAGGGCAGAATTTTATTGGGACCATATGATAAGGAGCCCTTCCCTATCAAGTACTTTGTCATCTACTTTGAGAAAACATTCCATTCTTTATGCCAAATTATAGGGTTTGACCCAACTTCAAGCATGTCAATTGCACAAATGTATATGGATACAAACATTCAACACCCTAACATCAATACCTTGTATGATTTTTCTACATACTTATCAAAAGAAATGCATAAGGGTCTAGTAGCATTGAAGAATGGACAAATAGTAGTAAGGTTCTGGTGATTTTCTTTGTTTATGCAGATGTTTTTATATAGGGGTGCTGATTATTTTGGTAAAGATATGGAGTTGAAGAGAGTAGTGGATGGTATTGAGATGCTAGTTCAATCATGGAATTCATTGTTAGATAGGAATGAAAAGAAAACCAGTTTTGTGATTTCCACAAACATTTTTTTCCTCCAAGTTGAGAAGGGATTTTATTGGGATGTGCCTAGGACTCCACCTGAGTTACATGACTTCCTAGGGCCAATTGAAATAAGGCCTAATTTGAATATTAGTCATAATTGGGGGGAATGTAATATCATATTAGGACTGCACTGTTATTAGGGTATATGGCACAAGGCAAACACCTCATGTACTGCCTAGGGATGTACCACTGAGAATTGGTTTTCTTGAGGTTATGTGGTAGCTAGGTGATGTGGAGGATAACTACTTGTTTGAGAAGAGGAAATGAACCTTCTTCCATGCATACACTGTCTTTTCTAATTTTGTAATGATAATAGATGGGTGGAAGATAATCTGTGATAATCATCTCAGGCCATATGGAATGAAATATCGAGCATATAGGAGATATGACGCTGAGGTTTTTGTGGTTTTTTTCTTGGATATAATAAATGGTGGGAAGTTTGTTCATAGATTTTCATTCCATGATGACTTCATCAAAAATATTTTTGACCTGAAGGTTTAGGAAGATAGAATGAGAAAATGGATTGTATTTGAGAAGTTGGAGAAAGCAAGAAAGATTAAAGACCCTAAATTCAAGGCTTTATCTGATATTGATAATGTGATTTTGAAAGTGGATATAGTTATACAAAATTTTGACAAGGTTGTTGTAAATTTAAAAGAAGAGTAGTGCAAGATAAAGGGAAAGCTGTGGTCATTGAAGAGCATGATAAGGGGAAAGCCCCCATGATAGAAGAAAGACCAGCTTATCAGCCTCCCAAGAAAGTGCATATTTACGCAAGAAATAAAAGTACTATGAAGAAGTAATTAACCATTGCAACTCCAAAAAAATTAGAGGAGTCTAGAGCACCATCTCTATTGAAAAAACTGCCACCATTATCACCACCACATTCTTCCACCCCTAAAATAATTGAGTGTGATTCACCAACTAGAGGGCCATCTCCTCCAAATGAGCCACCAATAAAAATGCAGAGGATTGAGCCAATTGGCCTAGTTGATTACCTTGCCAATGATTCAGATGATGAAATTATTGTCACATAAGATGAAATAAGGTAATGCATGCCATCCCCTCAAAGAGACATAGTGCCATAGACTTTGAGTCTTAGATTGAGCAAGGTAGATTTGAGTGGGATAAAAAAACTCAGAAGATGTGAAGGCTAAAGCTTGTGAGAGGTTCATGGATGATGACGCCTTTGTCAAAACACAATAATTTTAAGAATATGTGTGGAGGGAAATGAAAGATGAATATGTAATGAATGCACAAATGAAGGAAACCAATAGGCCTAAAACCAAAAAAGGTTATTGAAGTTGAAGTATGAAATGCAATGAGGACTAAGTATTTAAACATCACTGCAGCTGAAGGTAGAAAATTGGTCAGGAAGAGTGGGGTACAACTATTACCAGAATGGGATTTAGCATCAGCTATAGCATTTGATATGGTTAGAAGACATGATGCTCCCATATTCAACAACAAGGAGGAGGTTAATTTTTCTTTGCAAGGATAATATTTTAGCTCCCAATGGGATGTACTAGCCATTTGGGCCTTGGCCTCAAGCACAAAGAAGCTAGAGGTTGCATAAATGGCTCCAAGAGTCAGAGGGGGGATCATTATCAAAAGAGCATCAAAAACCTCATCCATTGAAGCAACTACAATGAATTTTAATTTAGCTCAATTCACTAAGGAAAGAATGGAGTCCTTAATTGAAGACAGGGACAAGTTTAGAACACAATATAATGACATTTTGGTTGAATATAATGTGAGCCAACAAAAGATTACAAAATTGCAATTGTAAATGGCCTTGTGGAAGGAAACGTTCCAGTCACTACAACTAGGATCATCACAAGATTTTTTTTTTCCTCCCCCTTCTCCCATTCTTTCACAACCTCCAATCCCAGTTAAGGCTATGCCTCCTGAATTTGAGGATGTGCCAATTGCACTATTAGCTCTACATACTTTAGAGGCACCTAAAACTGAGGAGGTCACTAGGGAGAATCTAATAGAAAAACTAAAGACTTTGGAGAAGATATGTCAACAATATGATGAGCTGATTCATGTAAGAAATTTGAAGATTGTGATAGTAGTGCTAGATCATCTAAATAAAGGTATTGATAGGAGATTGATTAGCATTATTCCAACTATTCTTTAATGTTTGATGCAATAAGAAATTTTGATAGTGATAAAGAGGTTGCTATTACTTTAATGGATAAATGGATCCCAAGAGCACAAATATTGAGGGATATGGCTATTGGGTCAACACATGATGCTAATAAGCCCTCCAATATTATCACTACCCTTAAGTTTGTGAATGCAATAAAGGAATCTCAAGGGTTGATTGAGCCTTTAGAAATGAAGATTAGGGAATTTGTAATCTCTCAAGTTCAAATGTGATTACATGGAATGCATACATGGAAGTGCATTGGTATTTTTTGGTTTCTTCATTTTATGCTTTTCATCAACAATTTTTGGAGCATGTTGAACAAGTGTATAGCTCATGGAAGGAATAAATTGCACCGAGTGAAGAGCCTTTTGGAAGGCAGGAGAATCTTCATCAACAAATGAAAAATGGTTTTTTTCTTATGTGAGTTTCTCCCTCGAATTTTGGCAAATATAACTGCCTCTGAATGTAAAAGTGAATTTCAAATGAAAACATGACATGTGTACAATTTGGCCCAAAGCTTGTTTTGCTACCTTGTTCTTATAAAAGGGAATTCAAGGACAATTATACGTGGTTGCTAGTAGATTGATCTTAGAGAAGTTTTATAACCAGGTTTAGATAATAGAATATGAGTCTATTCTAGGTTCTAAGAGTCCTTTGAATCTTGTAATGGTGAATATGATAACAATACTATCATATTTTGGAATATAATTGGAAAAATATTCAAGGCCAGTGTTCTCCATTGTATACTTTGCATAGATTATGAATACAAAGTAGTCAAAGATTACTTCTATTCATCTTCTTATTTTTCCTTGAATGTTTATTTATGATTATTACGCTTGTTCAAAGAATGAGTTAAATATTTATTAACATGAATGAAGGTTTATGTGAATGTATGCATGGATAATTAAGTATTTTTGTTTAAGTTTCTAGTATTAATGGTGTAAGGCATCATTGATAGGCTTTGTTATGACAAGAATAATTTTGTTACATGTTTTCAATTGTTTGATTTAGAATTCTCCACCCTAGGATAAGGCACTGGTCATGTTATGTTATAGTTTCCTAGATCTTTCATAGCAGCTACATTCAATATCATTTTCAATATCCATTTTCTATGTGAATGTATGTCGAGCTGAATTTACAAAATTTTCTCATGCTTAAGTATGATGTTACAATGAAGATTAGCTATATCTTTAAGGTATTTCATCTCTTAAGCAATTAAAGGAGAATTTATTTGTTGATTTATGTTAGAAATCTGAAATAGATTGAATAACCCAAGAACTTTATAAGAGAAAATCAAAGCTACATAGAATGGAAAAGCATAAAGAATGAACACCAGAACTCCGAGAGATTATGCAATGCCAATATGATAAAATTGCATTAAGAGCCTCCAAGCTGAAAAGATATAATGCAAATACGCATGAATGAATGCAAGAGTATTGCAAGAATGGATGCAAATACAAGCTAGGTAGTGAGTTTATATAGAACCTAGGAGAGGTAGTAGGTGGAAAATCCAACCAATAGGAATCAACGACAAAAAGTGGAGAAGGAACACCAAAAGTGGAGATGCCCACCAAAAGTGGAAAGTAGTTCCATCCTTTAAGGAAGGGAATAACTCATCACTTATCTCCTAGTTATTAAATAATAAACTCACTTTATTATCCTGAGCAAGCTTAATTAAGTGTAGGAAAAACCTAGGACTAAGGGAAAATAAATTAACCCACTAGGAAAATAAAAACCTACACCAACACCCCCCCCCCCTTAAGCACAACTTAGGAGGATGTAAAATATGATGGGTCTCAGAAAATGAGGCCATGTTAGGTACCCATGTACAAATACAATGCATAAAAATTCTCTCACAACTAGAGAAAAAGAGAAAACCCAGTGGGACAAAACTCCTCCCCAAAAGAGAGATGAAAAGAAGAAAAGAAGGAATAAGTAGCCCCCCCCATGGATGACACCAACCACACCCCAAACAAAGCTCACAAATGAAGGAAATTTCTATCAGTGAAGGGTTTGGTGAAGATGTCTGCAGTCTAATATGATGTCAGATAGTACTTGAGATCAATGATCTCGCTATGAATCAGCTCCAGAATGTAGTGCATGTGGATTTCGATGTGCTTGGTCCACTGATGATGGACCGGATTGTGAGAGATCTAAATCGCACTCTAGTTGTCACAATGGATGACTGTGGCATTTCAGAAGGGAATTCCAAACTTAGTGAGAATTTTCTAAAGACAGATGGCCTCAGTAGCAACATTAATTGCTCCTTGATACTCAACCTCTATAGATGAAAGAGCAATGGCAGACTGCTTCTTGCTCAACCAACAAACTGGACCGAAACCAAGGGAGAAGCAATACCCTGAAGTAGACTTGTGATCCCAAGAATCGCCTGCCCAATCTGAATCTATGTGCCCCACCAAGTCAAAATCCACACCCACTGCATAATGAATCCCATAATTGTGAGTACCCTTGATGTAGTGAAGAATTCACTTAGTTGCTTTCTAGTGCAGCTCATGTGGCTCTTGCATGAATCAAGAGACCATGCCTATTGCATATGAAATGTTGGGCCTCGTATGAGTCATATAGATGAGACTACCAACAAGATGTCGATACAAAGTGCCATCAACCAAGGGTGAAGAACACTTAGCCTCAAGTTTTACCCCTGACAAAAATGGAGTTGGAGCAGGTTTACAATCGGCCATGTAAAACATCTGGAGCATGTCAAGTGCATACTTAGATTGTGCGAGAGTGATACCTGAGGAAGACCAAGTGATCTCAATCCCCAAGAAGTAGTGCAACAAGCCCAAGTCTGACATCAAAAACTATTCATGAAGGGTGGTTTTCACTACTTGAATGGTGGATGAGTGACTCCCTGTGATCAACAAGTCATAGATGTAGAGAACCAAGAAGGTGTGAGTATCATCTTGCTGCAATATGTAGACATTAGGATTAGAATGACATCGACTGAATCCCATTGTCAGAAGGAAGGATTCCATCTTGGCATACCAAGCCTAAGGGGCTTGTTTGAGGCCATAGAGAGACTTTCAAAGACAACACACAAGTGAAGAATCCTGAATGAACCCCTGTGGCTACTCCATGTATATCTTCTCCTAAAAATCACTGTGAAGAAAAGCACTCTTCACATCCATTTGATGAACATCCCATCTATGTGTTGCAGCTATGGCAAGAACAAGTTGGATGGAATTCATTTTGGCAAGTGGTGCAAAAGTCTCAGAGTAGTCAATCCCTGAAACTTGGGAGAATCCTTTGGAAACCAAGTGAGACTTATCCTTGTCAACCGACCCTTTTGTTGCATATTTTGTTTGATAGACTCACTTGCATCAAACATGTTTTATTCCCTTAGGAAGTGGGACAAGATCCCAAGTGTGGTTCCTCTCCAAGGAACTGAACTCTTCCTGCATGGCTACATCCCACTCAGGGACACCAGAAGCTTCCCAAAATGTTTGTGGATCAAAAGTTGAAGCAAGGAAGGCATGTGGAGCATCTTGAAACTATGATCTTGTTCTCCCATGATTTGATGGATCCCCTACCCAATTACCTATTGAATGTAAACTCTGACAAACCCAAAGAGGCCCTATGGCTGGACAAGGAGAATCATCATCCTATGCAGATGAACTGTGTGCATCCTCATGATCACTATCATCATATGAAGTGGAGGAAGAAGAATCCTCATCATGATTTGAAGTATTATGAACCCCTTGGGAACTATCATCATGATACAAGGACTCCAAGCTAATGGTGGTAGGAGAAGTGTCAAGAGAAGGATTGGAAGTACTTTCCTCAAAGTGAACACTCCTCTCAATGAATAAATCATGTGTGGTAGGATAAAGAAGCCTATAGCCTTTGACATCATCTGGGTAACCAAAAAATATGCAAGGATTACTCTGTAGATCCATAGCCTTGTGTTTCTCTGCTGGAATGTGAGCCCATGCATTAGAGCCGAACACTCAAAATTGCTTAACTAATGATTTTCGATCGGTGCAAGCTTCAAAAGGAGTTACCTCCTTCAAAAATTTGTGGGGAACATGGTTCTGGATATAAAACACACAGTTAATGGCTTCTACCCAGAAAGGTGGTGCCAAAGACTTGGAGTAAATCATACAATTAGCCATCTCTTTCAAGGACTGATTCTTTTGTTCTGCAACTCCATTCTACTGGGGATTGTAGGAGATTGTATTATGCAAATCAATTCCCTCTAAAGCACAATATTGCACAAAACTATGGTTGACATATTCCCCCCCCATTATATGTACGCAGAAATTTGATAGATTTTCCAGTTTGTTTCTTTGCAAAAGCCTTATACTCCAAGAATGAATCGAAGACTTCAAACTTCTATTTGAGAAAGTACACAATGGTGTACTTGGAGAAATCATCACTGAAAGTCAAAACATATCAGGCTCTACTAAAAGATGGTTGTGGAAATGGCCTTGTCAAATCACTATGTACCAACTCCAAAAGATGTGAGGCTCTCCAAGATTTTCCTTTGTCAAACTTCTCTTCAGAATGCTTGCCAAGAATGCAACCATGATAAAAACCTTTAGAAAAGTGAACTGTAGGCAATCTTGTAACCAATGTCCTATTTGCTAAGCTGCTATAAGTAGGGATAGTTTAAGTGACCAAACCGCTGATGCCACAAGTTACTCATATCATCTGAATGAGTGAGTAGAACAGTTGAAGGAGGATCGGGAACAAAGTGAGAGAACAAATAAAGCCAATACTGATGATTTGATCTCCCATCTACAGTTGTAGAATCATTCTGCATCTCACGAATCACCACTGAATTAGGAGTAAACCTGACTCTTTTGCTTGTTCCTATGTGAGTGATTTGATAGATAGATATGAGATTAGTTGATAATGAGGGCATCCAAAGAACATCTTGGAATGTGCCATCCCCCATATCAACAAACCCTCTCCCACACAACTCAAGTGGAGTGTCATCACCCATGAAAATGGATGGCATAGAGCATGACTCCATAGATTCAAGTTCATCCTCAGTTGAAGCCATGTGGTGTGAAGTACCTGAATCAAGAACCCATGTGGATGGTGGAGAAGCAACTGCTACAAGGGCCTTTCCCTTTCCTTTCCCCTTGTTGTTCTCTTTGGCCTTATGAGAACCCTCTTTTGAACTCTATTTGATGGAATGAAGAACATTGAGATTATTCTTCTCAAGAATGTGTGTTAAATGATCAACCTATTTCTTCAAACATTTATGCTCATCATGATCAAGTTTATTACAATAGGCACATTTTACCCTCTCTTTCTTAGGATTGTCACCTTTTAAAGATGAGGTCTCATTACTTGCTTTTGGAGTAGTCGATTTCTGATTCTTTTTCTGTTTGATATTCTTTTGTTTCTTACGCTTATTACTACTTTTTCCTCTTTGTTCATTTGTGCCAAGGTTGGTAGCCAAGGCATGAGACTTAGAAGACTTAAGAGTTTCCATTTAAATTAGCTTATCATGCTCCCGTGTGAGAGAAGTAGCAAAATCATCCAAAGATGGCATCTTGAATTGAGATCCAAGTGCATCCTTAGTAGCATAGAAGGAAGAAACAAATACTGAATATTCAGAACTTAGCTTTGAGAGAATACTTAGAATCAATTGTTAATCTTTCTTATCAATTCCACATTGTTGTAGTTACAGCCTTAATGATTTCATTTTGGTGAAGAAATCCTGAATTGTGTTGAAGTTGCCTGGATTTAAATTGATTAGTTCATTCTCCAACATATGACTCCTCATAGAATCTTGCACACCAAAAAGAGATTCTAGCTTTTTCCATACTTCATTTAGAGTATTCAAAGATTCAACATGAAAGAGTAAATCAGGAGATACAAACACACACAATTCTCCATATGCTCTATCACATTTGTTAAACCACTCAAACTTTTTTTCATCTTTATTTGGTTTAGTTTCCAATCCCATTACTACTCAATGCAAACCGGGTCTTCTTATGTGAATTTCCATTTGTTTTTCCACTCAAAATAGTTGTATGCAGTTAGAATAGGAACTATTGTAGATGCCATGATGAAGAAATGCAAAAGGAAATGAGGAAAAAAATTGAACATAAGAACACCAAGAAAACCCCCACCCCTTTCACTAGTATCAAAGATCACCCCCCAAAATATTATAAGGTTGACACTTTATAATTTAGTGCATTTACAAAGCCTTTTCCAAGACATAATGCTCAATAGGCTCAAAATAGCCAAAATTACAAATTTTGATGCAAAATGAACCTAAGACAAAATATGGAAAAATTAGCTTTATGGCTGGGTAGTTCTCTTCAAGACCTTTCCAACGCTTATTCATTTCCAAAAAATGGAGCACCAGGGTGAAAATTATGGCTTGTTGAAGAAATTGGCACAAGGCAACTTCAACCTGAAATATCTGGTACAAGATGGCAAAAGATATTTTCAATACCTCTATGGATGGAAAGTGCTCATCTCCAAATTTCCAAAGATATCTTATTTGCTGAAATCCAACGCCCGAAGCAAAAGATATGAATTTTAAAAAAATTGGCTGAATTTAGCCTACAGGAAACAATTTTTTCTAGCAAAAAGTTTTATTTCTGATTTGATTTTTGAAAAATCTACTCACTTTTTGTAGACAATAATAGAAACCCAAAAATATTTTTAAGCTAAGAACAAAACACATAAATCGTTTTTTGATCCAGCAAGTAGAAGATGAAAAAAATGATTTTTTTTTTTAACCTTCAACAAGGAGAAAATTGACATGCAACGCTTTTTGTACAACAATTTTCTTCAGATCTGTGCAAGATATGAAAAATCGAAAAGATACCCAATTGCTATTTCGACCCTAGCTACAAAAAAAAGAAATCATTTTTCTCAAAAATGAGTGGAAGTTGGATTTTTTGAAGCAAAAAGCAAAACGGCTCCAATGAAAAACAGATTTCTTCAAACCTCCGCGTGCAATTATGTCAAATGATCTCCAATTTGGATGAATCAAAAGCCAAATCTGACTTTCTCAAGCCTTCTGGATGCATTAGAACAATAATTTTTTTTTCCAATATAACCAAAAATGCTGCAATCACCTGGATCTCACAAAACATATATGCAAAATAAAGAGGTAATTAAATCTTTGCAAATCCTTTATGATTCTCTAGATCATTCAAGAACACAAGAGAATAGCATACGAAAATTTACAAGATTTTTACAAGAAACTCATTCTCTCAATCAGGAATCTAAGAACTTAGATTTCCCAAAACAAAAAGCTCTGATACCATGTTAGAAATCTGAAATAGATTGAATAACCCAAAAAATTTATAAGAGAAAATCAAAACTACATAGATTGGAAATGCATAAAGAATGCACACGAGAACTTCAAGAGATTATGCAATGTCAATATGACAAAATTGCATTAAGAGCCTCCAAGCTAAAAATATACAATGCAAATATGCATGAACGAATGCAAGAGTATTGCAAGAATGGATGCAAATACAAGGTAGGTAGTGAGTTTATATAGAACTTAGGAGAGGTGGTAGGTGGAAAATCCAACCAATAGGAATCAACCACAAAAAGTGGAGATGGAGCACCAAAAGTGGAGATGCCCACCAAAAGTGGAAAGTAGTTCCACCCTTTAAGGAAGGGAACAACTCATCACTTATCTCCTAGTTATTAAATAATAAACTCACTTTATTATCCTAAGCAAGCTTAATTAAGTGTAGGAAAAACCTAGGACTAAGGGAAAATAAATTAATGCACTAGAAAAATAAAAACCTACACCAATAAATTACAGTGTATATGATAATTGGCACAAGAGTATTTAAGGATACATTGTAGGGACCACCCTCCTAGGTTTTATAGAGCCCAAAGTGTAGAGGGAAAGCCTAGCAAGATTTTACTTGTTCGTTGGCCAATCCTCAAAGTTATTGACAATTGAATTTAGAAAATTCATAAATAACTGATGAGATAAAGTTTGATTCATTAAAAATAACTAATAGATTGGTGACTCTGTTGGGGACAAAGCTTGTCTAATGTCTTCGGGTCATATCATGTACAGTCAGAGTTAGTGAATTTCATTGTTCTTTGTTGTTTAAAGAATATTTCATACAAATTCTCATCATAGGCTATGCCAATTCTTTGTGAGTCAAGTTCTAGCTCCATTTTCTATTTCTTGTCGGGGTATGTTCAAAGTTTTCTCTAAAATTGCAAAGGCCTCTCAAAATTACAATATATTTTTATTTCCCCATATAGTGGGTGGCGACTTTGAAGTCTCTTGTGCCAGTGCAAATTTACAAGTTCAAAGAAAGAGAGAGAAGAAGATTTGCAAAGAGATATTTGAAGCCATGAGAGGAACTAGAAGCAATATGAAGAAGTATCCTGAGTAAAACCTGGAGTCTGAACTACCATGGAGTAAGAAGTCTTCATGGATAGAAAAGAATGCTGAAGCAAGTAAGTCTGCTAATAATATTGATCATGCATCTACAATTCTAAATGAAAATACTCATGAAGAAAAATTTGATTATGGTATGCCCCCTAGTGATGAGGTAAATCTTGCCACAAATTAACCCCCTGTTACCACTAGTTAGCTTGATCCTAATCCTCTAACATCAAAGGAATCTGACTTATAGTAATTCTAGGATAAGGGATCTGAATCCCCGACTAGAAATGAAAATCCTAGGGGTACTTCTATTTTCAGTGATGGTAATTTCAACCCAAGAGGAAGGTCATGTATTAGGACCTCACACCATTCTTTTGAAAGAGAACCACTAAATCTTACTTATTATACCCCAGAACCTAGTGAATTTGATGCTACTCTGGAGGATGAAAAAGATATAATTAAGGATATGTAAGCTCTAAGAGAAGAGGAGTTGAAAGTTAAGGAGCTTTAATTAAAGCAAGCAAAAGAAAGAGAATAAAAAAAGGCTGCCATGATAGGGAGAGATTCTTTGAGGAAAAGGGTAGAAAAGATGAGAGAGATGGTGAAAGAAGAATAAACTCCTGATGATCTTTCTAAGCTAGTTTTTAGGGAAATGCCTGATCAGCAAAAGGTAAATATTCCTAAGGTTAGTAGCCCTATTAGAACCACTACTACAAGCACACATAACAGCTTTGTTGTAGTAACTAAAGTCTCAGATCCTTCCGTTTCTATCAAGAAATCCCAACCTATTGTTAGGGTTCAGGAAGATTGGAGCAATAAACATTAACAATTATATGCAGATAAAATAACCCAAAAATAACAATGAAGAATACCACATAAGAGATCAACACTGAATTTTAACATGGTTCACCCAATATGGGCTACATCCACAAAAACTAAGGCATCCAATGATTTTATTATCTAGTGTAAAATAGATTATAATCTTGTGAATACCATGTTGCAACTTACATCCCAGCCGCTTATAACAAGCTTTTTGGAAGCTTCTAGAATTAGGGTTTTACAAATTCAATTTTTCATTTGTCTGTTAACAAAAAAATAACTACCGACCCCTTGACATGCAAAAAGAGAAAAAATGACCTTCAATAAATGTAAAGAACCTCAACAAGGATACATAAATAGTGTATAGTATTTGCATGATTAGTCACCACATACAAACAATCTCCCACTTGGAGACTGATCAGGCTCCATACCAAACAATCCCCCACTTGGAGACTGATCCTAGACGACACCACTACACTTGCAACTCCCATTGGATTACAAGTTTGGCTGGTTTCTTATGTCCACCATTATTAGTCATGAAGGCCAATGAAAAATGATGAGGAAATTGATTTCTCATGTGTAACTGCCTTTGTGAAAATATCTACAGGATTCTCACTTGTGTGAATTTTCTCTAGCTTCAACTGTCCAGCCTCCAAAATTGATTGGATGAAGCGGTATCTGAGATGTATGTGCTTAGTTTTTGAATGCAGATCTGAATTCTTAGCAAGATGAATGACACTCTAGCTATCAATGTACAAAGGGCTATCTTCTTGTTGCTGTCCCAATTCCTCCAAAAAATGTTGTAACCAAATCATCTCCTTGCTAGCTTCTGTAACAACAACATACTCAGCTTCAGTGGTTGAAGGCACAACAACCTTTGCAGCCTTGAAATCTAACTGAATGTAGTACAACCTGTTGGTGTAGGTTTTTATTTTCCTAGTGGGTTAATTTATTTTCCCTTATTCCTAGGTTTTTCCTACACTTAATTAAGCTTTCTTAGGACAATAAAGTGAGTTTATTACTAGGAGATAAGTATGTGGTGCCACCTTCCTTAAAAGGTGGAACCACTTTCCACTTTTGGTGGCATCCTCCACTTTTGGTGGTCCATAATTTTCACTTTTGGTGGGCATATCCACTTTTGGTGGGTATCTCCACTTTTTGTGGTTGATTTCTATTGGTTAGATTTGCCACCTACCTCCTCTCCTAAGTTCTATATAAACTCACTATTGAGCTTGTATTTGCATCCATCCATTCATTCTCTTGCATTGTTGTATACTTTGGCATACATGCACCTTGATGCATGTAGCCATTATTCATGCATATTTTCATTATATCTTTTCATCTTCGAAGCTCTTAATGCAATATTGTCACATCAACATTGCATAATCTCTTGGAGTCCTGATTTGCTTTCTTATATTTTTCCAGTTTATGTAACTTTGATTTTCTCTTAGAAAGTTCCTTGGGTTATTCAATCTATTTTATATTTCTAACATGGTATCATAAATTTTGTTTCGAGAAATCTAATTTCGTAGATTCCTTATTGAGAGATTGAGTTTCTTGTAAAAATATTGTAAATTCCTTTATGTTCTTCTTTTGCATTCTTGAACAATTTGGAGAATTAGAAAGGATATGCAAAGATTTAATTACCTCTTCATATTGCATATATGTTTTGTGAGATCTGGGTGATTGCAGCATTTCTGGTTATATTGGTAGCATTTTTGAATGTTCCAACGTGTCCAGAAGGCTCGAGAAAGTCAGATTTTGCTTTTGTTTCATCCAAATTGGAGATCATTTGAAAAAGTTGCAAATGAGGGTTTGAAGCTTAGATTTGTGAACAACTTTTTACTGGAGCATTTTCAGGCCAAATGGAACTTTCCATTATGTTCAAAAGGCCTAAAAACCCCTATTCTCATATAAAATTTGTCTATTTTAGACAAATTTGATTTTTGGCAAATTTTTATTTTGCTAGGGGGTTGTCACTGCAGACAAAATTCAGTCCCTTTTTAAAAAAATCATAAATTTTCACCACAATGTCTATTTTTTGCAAATGAGATATCGTTGGAAATATGGAGATGAGTACTTTCTATCTACAAAGGTTTTGAAAATATTTTTTTCCATTTTCTATCAGATATTGTAGGTTGAAGCTGTTGTTGCATTTTTTCTTCAACGAGCCATAAGTTTTGCCCCAGAGCTTCATTTTTTGGAAACAAAAAGGCATTGGAAAGGTATTGAAGAGAAATACATAGAGACAAAGCTAAGTTTTCTAGATTTTATCTCAGATTCATTTTGTATTAAAATTTATAGTTTTGGTCATTGTGGGCCTATTGAGTATTGTATCTTGGAAAAGGCTTTGTAAATGTACTAATCATAAAGTGCCAACATTGTAATATCTTGGGAGGATGATTTATGAGACTAGTGGAAAGGGGGGGTGTCTCTTGATGTCTCTTTATTCATTCACTTAAAGTTTCTTTTTTGTATAATTCTTGGAGGGATTATGTAAACAATTTGTAATCACAAACTAAGATAAAATTTCATTTATGGGGGATTAAGCATGTCTCTTGAAAATTATTTCCATCCTTCTATTGTCAAGATAACTTTAGAGAACTATTTTTTTGGAAACAAGGGATAAAGAATCATTTCCTTGAGTAGGATCTACTACCCTATCTCCTTGGACTCGTTCCTAAGCGAAGTGACTATAATCAAAAGAATTCATGGTTTAACAATAATGACATGGTCTATGGACTAATATGTCTTACTATTTTTGAGGATTTTCTACATCATGTAGAGCACATTGAGTTCCCTTTCACTGCTTGGACCATCATTCAACTATTGTATGGAGACATTGGATCTTCGTCTGAAAGTGATGTTTCCTTGGAGAACTAGGCTATTGTGGATGATTTTGAGACTTGTGTTTCCCCATCTTGTATAGACAAATATCGTGTGGATGATCAATTCATAGATACCCCATCACCATCTACTATTGCTACTTTAGATTCCAATGTTGCTTCTTTGAAAGTTACTAATGATTTTTTGTAGCAGGAAATACATTGTCTTTCAGATTTAGCTTTGGGTGATCTCTTGACAAGTATTTCAAACTTGTTTATGGAGACACATATTGCTGATTTGGGAGACACTATTGAGTGTATTAATCTTCTCTTTTATAAAGATGATTCTTCTTCAGTTGTTATGAGGGAACACTTTGATCCTCTTGTTCAATCTCTACTTGATCATTCATCTCAGTTTGACATGAGTGTGGATATTTTGGATCGTCATTTGGAGAAGACATTTTCAGAGGAGATACTCAAAGCTTTGGATTATGATCTACATAAGTCTGTAGGAGATTCTTATTTGTCATCTTCAACAATGTGGCCTAGAACGCCTGATTTAATTGTGGTAGCTTTTAGCATCGACATGGAGATACTTGAGCTGACTTCAAAGACTTCATACATTCTACACTTTCTTCATGCATATTCCTTTCAATATTTGGGAGATAGCATGCATACACCTATGGTTGTGTTTCTTCCTAAGGGGAGGAACATTTTTTGACAATCGTGGACCATCTTCTCCATCTAGTTTCGAGCATCTACCATTGGACCTCTTCAAGGGAGCTACTTAGTCCTTTTCTTCTCTCTTTATTCTTGGGGTTTTCTCTCTTTATTTGTGGGGGGACTTCTTCTTTGGGGGGGAATTTTATATATACATGGGTACCTAACATGGCCTCATTTGTTAAGATCCATCATCTTTTACATCCTCCTAATCTGTGCTTAAGGGGGGGGGGGGTGTTGGTGTAGGTTTTTATTTTCCTAGTGGGTTAATTATTTTCCCTCAGTCCTAGATTTTTCCTACACTTAATTAATCTTTCTTAGGATAATAAAGTGAGTTTATTACTAGGAGATAAGTATGTGGCGTCACCTTCCTTAAAGGGTGGAACTACTTTCCACTTTTGATGGCATCCTCCACTTTTGGTGGTCCATACTTTCCACTTTTGGTGGGCATCTCCATTTTTGGTGGTCCATCTCCATTTTTTTGGTTGATTCCTATTGGTTGGATTTTCCACCTACCTCCTCTCCTAAGTTCTATATAAACTCAATACCTAGCTTCTATTTGCATCCATTCATTCTCTTGCATTGTTGCATACTTTGGCATACATGCACCTTAATGCATGTTGAACCACCAAAAACATATGCAAAGAAGGGAAAGAGGATCCCCTGTACTAGGCTCCTAGGGTTTTTCACCCTAGAAGCACTTGGTGTGTAGGAATGACACTCTTTCCGCTTTGGTGAAATGTGTATTTTGGCGGTTGCATTCAAAGGGAGGGCTGATTAACGAAGGGTGTGATATGTGTGTGTTGTGTGGTTGAAAACTGAAAATGAAATGATAATAACCTAATGTAACAAAGTAAATGTAAACTAATGCAAACTAACCTAAAATGACCTAAATGTATGCAAAACAAAAAGTAAACTGGAGGATTGAAAACTTGTGTACTTGGAAATGGAATGTTGCAAATGAGAGGCCCCTGAATGCTCTGGAAGTTGACTGAAATCAGCAGTGGGACATTTATGCCAAGTTGGGCAACCTAGTCCTCCTATTAGGAAATTCTGTTAGACCAGGTTTTGGGGAAAAGGGTACCCAAAAATACAAAAACCCTTTTCCAGGCTTAGCACAAGAAAATGCTCAGCAAGAGTGGTGACCTAGTCCTCTTGATGCTTTCTGAGGATTCAAGTCTGATTATGTGTGTCTCGATTGATGCTTCCTTTTTTTGCAGCAGTCCATGTCAGAAACTCCTAAAAATGACCTATAACTTGTCCTTTTTCTTCTTCTAGGGTTTGATGCTTTGATGTGACTTGGAAGGAATTTTTGTACTCTCTCCAACACTTAGTACTTCACCAGATCTGAATACAAACCTACAAGCACATGCAAAGACCAAGAAAATGTTGGGGTTAGGGAATAGGGGTTTGCCTAAGTCAAACCCCTTTGATGGTAACTAAACCCAAATGAAAAAAAAATCAAAGGAGAGATGCTTGAATGATAAACTATGCAAATTCTCACCAAATCCTTTGTTGTTGAGGTCTACAACATGCAAGAACAACTCCAATGGAGGTTGCTTGTGATGCCCTTGTGCTTGATTGCTTGCTTGTGAAGTGTTGAGTGGAAGAGTACTTGTGAAGAGATGTAAGAATGAGCTTGGGAGAGACTAAGAGAGTAAGAGTGGAAAAATGAAGATGAAAACCCTTATTTGTACATGCTAAACCCTAATTTTTTCTGAATTGCAACATGATAGGCCGACACTAGGGTTTAGGAGGCAAGATTCCTGTTATATTTTATTTTAGTTTTGAATTCTATGCCAAAAGGGACAAGGTCGCCACCTTTGGTGACCTAGTCCACTTGGGCAATTTAAAGTGGTGGTCGGGAATAAAATTATGTTTAATGAAGTTTATCAGCTTTGCCTCAGGGGACACACTTAAGTTGGAACTAAAAGTACATTAAGGGGACAAATTAACATAGAAAAAAGGTTAATTAGTGGATGATAACTCTAGGAAAGTGTGAAAATGCCTTACAACACTTTACAACACCTTGGCACAAGGATTGGAAAGGGGTAAAAGGGTGTTTTTTAGGTGAATTATGTTGAAAGGGTCTTAGAAAAGTGAGGAAATGTGTTACAACACTTCACAACACCTTCGTAAAACATCATAATGCTATTGTTGAACTGCAAGCTTACAAGGTTGTATCAAGGTAAAACAAGGCCAAAATCCAAGGGAAAAGGCCAAAATGAGTGAAAAGTGCCAAAAAATACACTTTTTGGTGACACATTTAGCCCCCACTTTAGTGAGAGGATTAACTTGCTTCAAAATCACACTAAAGTAGCTGGATTATGTGTGTTGAGTGGGGTCTAATGTAATCATGCTAGTAAGGTGAGATGACTATGATCAAGAGAGGTGATCAAGCCCCCAGGATCAAGCTCCCATGGCAAACCAATCATAAGTAGAAAAGATCACACAAGGAGTGATGTGAAAGGGTGGAGAAAAGTCGGATCAAGCTATGACCGTTTGTCCAAATAGTTGTGTATTAGATCTAGGATGTTTGTCTGGAAGAAAAAGATGTACTCACTCTGGGCTGAAGAGACTTTTAGTTGTTCATCGGGTGAGAATGCCAAAAGCTGGTGAGATACATACACACAGTTGGTATGCACTCACACACAAAAGGGTGTCTATGGGGAAATTTATACTGCTAGTTGGGATTCCCTCTCAACCATACCAAATTTATACCTCCTGATAACTTTGATAAGGCACCATAAAGACAAGGGTGCAGTTCGTGTGACAAGAAAAACCTTTAATGCTTAGAACTCATGAACAAGTGCAATATGGCACCACAGGCATGTAAGTTGTGTTATGCAAGGTGGCCATGTATGCACAAATGCAAAAGTGCAACAAAATGAAAAAAATGAAAATGTAAAAAGAGTGTTCCAAGGAGCCTTGTTTAGTTCATATGAGTTCTTTGACTTAGGGAACGTTGTGTCTAATGTCTCCCAAAAGAGGACCTATCAAAGGATAGAAGATTCACAACTTAGGGGATGTAGTGCGTCACATCAGGCCACTAAGTGGAATGTAATATGCTAAGATAAGTCACACTTATGGAGGATGTTAGACTGCATGTCATCCACAAAGTGAGAAAACACATCATGTGAAGTGGTAAGGATGCACTAGGAACCAAGGACAAAGAAATGTAAATGAAAAATAAAATAGTGCCAATGTATGCCCCCACTTTAAAGGGATTTCTACACACCATTTTGTGAGCAATTGCTTTAAAGTAGAGAAAGGAAAAATGAAAAATGAAATAAAAGGACATGAGAGCCTGCTTGAAAAGCCCTATGTTGAATAATGAGTGTCCAAGAGAGGCTATGTCATGCAAAATAAGAAGAGAAAATAAAGAGAAAAGAGGTTGTCCCCAAAATAAAAAATACCAAACACATAAGGGATCTATGGATTTGGAGTCAGTATGTTCATTGTTGCAATTTTTGTTTAGAAAGCGCGAAACTATCATCATTCCCCCAAATACATAGAACTGGAAGAAGGACACAAAGAGAGTGAAAATAAATGAAAAAGAAGTTAGTTTGGGTCAACATGGAAGAGACATAGGATGTCTCGACGCTTTGCATCGTCCCTAAAAGGACAACAAAAGAAAAAGAAAAAGACAAATGAAAAGATGCCTTGTTTTTGAGTCAACATGAAGGAGACATTGCAGTCTCAATGCCTTACATCATCCTCAAATAAAAGGTGAAAAGGATATGAAAAGGAAAAGAGGGTAATTTGGGTCAACATGAAGGAGACATTGTGGTCTCAATGCCTTGCATCATCCCCAAATGAAATGCAAAAGGAAAAAAATAAAAAGGAAAAGGGGTCCATTTGGGTCAACATGAAGGAGACATTGTGGTCTCAATGCCTTGCATCATCCCCATATGAAAGGAGAAATGAAAAGAAAAAATGAAAAGGAGTGCACGACACATAGAAGATTGGAGATACATATAGAAGAATATCACAACGACTAAGAAAACATCAAACAAGACCGAAAATATACGACACATGAATGCAACAAGAAAAAAGAAAAATAAAGACTAGTAAGGCACATGTGCATTAATCTACAAGCAAGTCATCAGCCTCCCAATCTTTCTCGGTATAATAATCAGAAGGTCGACTAGTGAGAGGAACAACAACAATTACCGAACTAGCGTCAAGATCAACACTCGTCCTAGGGGAATTTTCACGAATGCTCATGGAAGTGGAGAATAGTGAATTCAAAGTTTGATGAACCTCTTCATAAATCTAAGCATTTTCACCCTCATCATCATCTAAGTTGATGAAAATGGTAGGTCTAATGACAATGTCAGTAGTGGCATGTAAAATTGGTGGTGCGGGAGGGATGGGATGAGGCTGTGGGGGTAGAGGAGGAGGGTTAGTAGGCATGGTTTTTGGCATAGGTGGGTTATAGTTTTCAATATTTTCTTCCTCATGAGATTGGTGAGCAAGGGAATGACACCGACATCGACGTTCCCTAGCTTCTTTATTCCTTTTTTCTCTTCTATCAAGGTGCATGGGGGAAGGAGTGGGCTGGTCCACCATAGGGTGCTTTTTGTCCTTCGGAGGAGGTACAAGAGGGAATATGGGTGGCTCATCCACTTTCTCCTTAGCTTTGTAAAGCTATTTAGTGTGGGGAGGGAGAATGGAATTTCTATCATGATCCCTAGGCCTCTTGGATGATGTGGAAGAGGTTTTAGGTGTGGGGTGATTAGGCATGTCAGAGTCAGGTGGAAACATAGATTCATCAAGGATAGGTGAGTTCAAAGTAGAGGGAGGTATGTTGCGGAGAGAGAGTTCAAAGATTTTCTAGGCTTTGAAATTTTGATATGCAATGAAAAATAAGTCTCGTCTAGGGTTGGTGGGTTCCATGGGCTTAGGCCAAAAGGCTTCCAAAGAAAAGTTACCTTTGGAGGATAAATAATTAAAGCCACTATGGTGGATAGTGAATATGTCGCTGCCAATGGGAAACTTCACACACTTGTAGATGATAGAGGGGATTGCTTTAATTGAACGAAGCCACAGGTGGCCAAGTCACAAATGAAATTGGTCTGATTGTGGTATGATGGAGAAGGTAACGTCCAATGTCTTAGGACCTTGTAATGGGAGGGAAATCGATCCAATCGTCGGGTAGGCAAAACCATTATGTGTTTTAACCAAAGCAGGTAGGTCAATTATAAACATATTGAGCAATATCATGTAATACTAGAAACTCTAATGTGATCACGTTCTCACCACAGGTGGAATCTATGAGTATCCCATTAGTGGGCTTATCATAGATTCTACCAGCTATGTAAAGAGGACCATAAGGAAGATTTCACAGTATATATTTTTGTGAAAAGGTGATCTCAAGAGGTCATTTTGTTGAGCCCTTATGATGGATAACATCAATCACTCCTACCATTTCATTAATAGGTGTGACATAGGTTATCATGGGAAGAGAAACAAATTGTGTATCTTGCGAATCAACATTCATAACATCAGGTGGTGAAGTGTCGCTTACTTTGACAAATGACACATTATTCTTGGGCATGGGGTTGGTGAATATTTGCAAGTTTTGGTTAGGGGGTGCCACAGACTTATTGCTTTTATCATTGACACTAGCAATATATAGATGACCTGAATCAATTAGGTCTTGCACAAGGTTCTTGAGACGCTTGCATTGTTTAGCATCATGTCCATTCTGTTGATGAAAGTAATAATAAGAAGTGGCATTATAAGATGGAGGTAATGGTTTATTGGGATCAGGTGTATGGACAGGAGGTAAAGAGATCATTTTCTATTGGAGTAATTGGGTCATGGTGTTATGAAGGGTGTTGGGAAAAGGTGTGAAGGTATGCTTAGGATCTCCATAATTGAAGGGCACTGTAGACATAACAACGACCACTTGGTTATTAGCAGGTGGAGGGGTTTGGGATGAAGGGTTAAATTGGAGAAACCATTTATTTGGTTTACGGAATGGTTGAGGGGTGGATTGGGAAGAAACTTCGTACTTCTCAACTCTACTAGAATTGGATCATGAATCATGACTACTAGTTGAGTTATGATAGTCACAAAGCACTTGGTACAAGTGCATAAAAGAGGGAAACTTCATGAGGGTGAGCTTATCTTGGAGAGGTGTTAAGAGGTTTTCAGTAAACATCTTTTGCAAATGGGTTTCAGGGATCTTAACATCAATCAAGGAATAAAGAGCCTGATAACGGGAGATAAAATCAGTTATCTTCTCGTTAGTGTCCTGTTTGCATCTCATGAGGTTAGCCAAGGTTTTCTTCGGGGCCATATGAACTTGGAAGTGATTAATGAAGGTATCCACTAGTTCATTGAATGAACTAATGGACCTATTGGGAAGGGAGGAAAAATAGTCCAAGGTGGCATCTTTGAGAGTCCTTGGAAATAAATTGGTGAGCAACTTGTCGTCAAGAGCAAATTCACTACATGGGGAAGTATAGGCATTGACATGGTTAGAAGGGTCACCCTTTCCTATGTACTTCTCAAATCTAGGAATCTCTATCCCTTGTGGCAAGGGGGTGCATAGGATGTCAAGGGATAATGGGTTACTACGAATGTAGTGGGTAGGGGAACCATGTTGGATTTGGTTGATAGTGGATATTTGCTATTGCATGGAGGTGACAGTGTGAAAAAGTTGTGTAATAAGAGCCCGTCATTGTAAGTTCTATGAGGTGGAAGGGAGAGAGGTGAAGGGGTGAAGGTGGTGGAAGGGGAAGTGGAAGGGATAGTAAGAGTAGGGACAATGGAAGAGGCTAATGGGTGGGATGCCACAAGGGAAGTAGAGACGCTAGTAGGGATGCCGAGGGAAGGTACTGCATTACTAACTTGTTGCACAGTGGTTGTCATGCGAGGATATGCATAGGTGGGAATGGAAACAATGGTTGAGGGGAGAGGAGTAGAAGGTCCTCCTTGGCCAATCATAGGGGTGGGTGAGTGAGATACCTTAGGTGTAGAAGAGGCATCTTTTCATAGATTTATACTATCTTCTTCATGACACGTAGGCCATTATCATGGTGAAGCAAGCGGTGAAGGTTCTTGATTGTGGGGATGGTGGTGCCAGATATGGACTCAAGGATTAGTTCATATTGATAATCAGCTAGATCAATATGAATTTGAAAGAATTTATCATGTGGAGGTCATTGGTATCACCGGTTGTGTCTCCTAGGTGCAAGGAATTGCTAAGGATAGTCTCTAAGCCTAGTGTACCATCATCAATACTAGGAGTTGAAGTTTGAGAGATCCCAAGATCTACAACAATAGTGATGTTGGTAGATGCCATGATCCTAGAACTTCATCTCACAATTGTATCATCAAAGGAACACCAAATGATCATGCAAGGCTCCCTAATTATGGGGTGAAGGCTAAGGCAATTGTAAGCAAAAGTGACAAAAGTGCTTATAACTAAAATTCTGTAACAAAACACAAAAATGCAAAACCAGGGAGCTATAATACAAAAAATATTGGAAAATTTCTAGCAATTTCACAGTAAACAATGCCAAAGGACTAGGTTGCCTAGTGTGGTGACTTAGTCCCAGTAGTGCTGTTTTTGATTTTTTAAAGAATTTGTAACTACTTTTAATGCTTTTTCTATTTTGATGATACAAACAGAGACTAGAAATGCAAATATTTTTGTATTTTCTTACTGAAAATGTAATGCACAGTGCAACTCTAGCATGAAATTTCACTAATGCACTTTTTCTACAAACCCTATGATGCATACAATGCAAAATTTTCAATGCAATGCAAGCTATCTCCTAAGATGAAATGAAAAATCACAAAGTTAGCAAGTGGTCTATAGTCGGGTTCACCAAAATGAACCACCAAAAACATATGCAAAAAAGGGAAAGAGGATCCCCTTTGCTAGGCTCCTAGGGTTTTTCACCCTAGAAGCACTTGGTGTGTAGGAATGACACTCTTTCCGCTTTGGTGATGTGTATTTTGGTGGTTGCATTCAAAGGGAGGGTTGATTGATGAAGGTTGTGATATGTGTGTGTGTTGTGTGGTTGAAAACTAAAAATGAAATGATAATAACCTAATGTAACAAAGTAAATGTAAACTAATGCAAACTAACCTAAAATGACCTAAATGTATGCAAGACATAAAGTAAACTGGAGGATTCATAACTTGTGTACTTGGAAATGGAATGTTGCAGATGAGAGGCCCCATAATGCTTTGGAAATTAATTAAAATTAGCAGAGGGACATTTACGCCAAGTTGGGCGACCTAGTCCTCCTATCGAGAAATTCTGTCGGACCAAGTTTCGAGGAAAAGGGTACCCAAAAATGCAAAAACACTTTTCCAGGCTTAGCACAGGGACAAGGTCACCAATAGTGGCAACCTAGTCCTCTTGATGCTTTCTAAGGATTCAGGTTTTGATTCTGTGGGTCTCGGTTGATGCTTCCTTTTTCTGCATAGTCTGTGTTTGAAACTCCCAAAAATGACCTGTAACTTGTCCTTTTGCTCCTTCTAGGGTTTGATGCTTTGATGTGACTTGGAAGGAATGTTTTTACTCTCTCCAACACTTAGTACTTCACCAAATCTAAATACAAACTTGCAAGCACATGTAAAGACCAAGAAAATTTTGGGGTTAGGGAATAGGGGTTTGCCTAAGTCAAGCCCCTTTGATGGTAACTAAACCCAAATGAGAAACAAATCAAAGAAGAGATGCTTGAATGATAAACTATGTAAATGCTCACCAAATCCTTTGTTGTTGAGGTCTGCAACAAGTAAGAACAACTCCAATGGAGGTTTCTTGTGATGCCCTTATGCTTGATTGCTTGCTTGTGAAGTCTTGAGTGCAAGAGTACTTGTGAAGAGATGTAAGAATGAGCTTGGGAGAGACTAAGAGAGTAAGAGTGGAAAAATTAAGATGAAAACCATTATTTGTACATGCTAAACCCTAATTTTCTTGAAATGCAACATGTAGGCCGACACTAGTGTTGAGGAGGCAAGATTCCTGTTAGATTTTATTTTAATTTTGAATTTTATGCCAAAAGGGACTAGGTCGCCCAAGGTGGCAAGCTAGTCCACTTGGGAAATTTCAAGTCATGGTCGGGAATAAAATTATGTTTAATGAAGTTTATCAGCTTTGCCTCTCGAAACACACTTAAGTTGGGACTAAAAGTACATTAAGGGGACAAATTAGCATAGGAAAAGAGTTAATTAATGGATGATAAGCCTAGGAAAGTGTGAAAATGCCTTACAACACTTTACAACACCTTGGCACAAGGATTGGAAAGGGGTAAAAGGGTGTTGTTTAGGTCAATTGTGTTGAATGGGTCTTAGAAAAGTGAGGAAATGTGTTACAACACTTCACAACACCTTTGTAAAACATTGTTATGCTATTGTTGAATGGCAAGCTTACAAGGCTGAATCAAGGTAAAACAAGGCCAAAATCCAGGGGAAAAGGCCAAAATGAGTGAAAAAGTACCAAAGACTATACTTTTTGGTGACACACATGCAATCATTATTCATGCATATTTGCATTTTATCTTTTCAGCTTGGAAGCTCTTAATGCAATATTGTCACATTGACATTGCATAATCTCTCAGAGTCTTGGTTTGCATTCTTATGTTTTTCCATTTTATGTAACTTTGATTTTCTCTTAAAAAATTCCTTGGGTTATTCAATCTATTTTAGATTTCTAACACCTACGGTAAAAAAATACCTTGTAGTACTCCTCCTACTATCAATGTCACCCACCAGATTAGAGTCAACATATCCTTTTAGAGAAAAATTTGTTCCTCCAAAATATATTTTCTTTGAAGTAGAACCTCTCAAATATCAGAGAATCCATTTTACCGCATTTCAATGTTCCATTCTCAGATTGCTCATATACCAGCTCACAACTCCCACTGTATGTGCAATATCTGGCCTTGTGCATACCATTGCATACATCAAGCTACCAATTTCTGATTCATATGCTATCTTAGACATTTTGTTTTCTTCCTCTTGTGTCTTTGGACACATATCCTTAGTGAACTTAAAATGACTAGGTAATGGTGTACTTACTGCTTTTGCATGTTAAACCTTTTCATCACATTTTCTACATACTCATTTTGAGACAAAAATAATTTTTTTTTTGTCCTATCCCATGTGATCCTCATACCAAGGATTTTTTTAGCTACACCCAAATCCTTCATAGCAAATGAATTTTCTAATTTTTTCTTAATTTCATTAATATGCTACCTGTTAGACCCAACAACATGCATGCCATCAACATAAAGCAATAGGATAATATAGCTTCCATTACACAATTTCTTAAAATAATCACAATAATCAGAATGACATCTTTTGTAACCTTGTTCAGCCATAAAACTATGAAATTTCAAATACCATTGCCGAGCTGCTTGCTTTAGGCCATACAAAATCTTCTTTAACCTACACACAAATTATTCCTTACCCTTGACCTCATATCCTTGTGTTTGATGCATGTATATTTCCTCTTCCAAATCCCCATGGAGAAATTTTTTTTCACATCTACCTGTTCGAGATGCAAGTCTTTCATAGCCACAAGACTTAGAATAGTTCTAATAGAAATTAATTTTTCAACTAAAGAATATATTTCATCAAAATCTCTACCTTTTTCTGTGCAAAACCTTTTACCACAAGTCTAGCCTTAGATATTTTCTTGCCTCCATATTCTTCCTTCAACTTGTAAACCCATTTATTTGGCAACACTCTTTTACCTACAAGCAATTGGACTAAGTCCCAAGTTTTATTCTGTAGCAAGGAATCCATTTCCTCTTTCATGCCTAGCTCCCACTGCTTTTTGGTATCTACTTGCATTGCTTCTTCATGACCTTTAGTTTCACCAGAATCAGTTAATAATATAGAATATAATGATGGAGAAAATACTTCTGGAGGTTTAGTTATCCTTGTAGAAAATATAAAACGTTCAAAAGTCTGTGGGATAACTTGTTACTACTGAGCATTAGGTACCACTGGAATTTTATTTTCTAGAATCTTATCTAGCACCACATATTCCTTTTTGGCCTATTCATGCTTCTTTTCTTGTAGCCGATCCTTATACATGACCTTCTCATTGAATATAACATCTCTTCTCCTAATGATTTTATGATTTTTATAATCCCATAATTGATAACCAAATTCATCTACTCCATATCGAATTAAGGTACATTTTTTAGATTTAGCCTCAAGCTTTGGTGCAGTCAAGGATGGAGGGTCCAGGAATAAGACTGTACAACCTTACAACAAGAGTAAACACAACGGAAACTCAAAGAATTTAAATGACAATCACACACAAATATATGAAAATGCTCAATTATTCACTGGCAACATGCCCTGCCTTTTGGCTTACAAAGTATAGAATGATTCAACGCTAAGCCTAGACTTACATGCGGGTTGAAACCTTTATTTATCTTCTATATTACTACTTCTCACTAACTTTATTACTACTTGACTGACTCCCTAATGTAACTACACAATGCTTATATATATATATCGGTTTCCCAGCTCCATGAAAGGGTCCACGTCGGCCTCCAGAGGTTCTAAACCTCGAAGTTGATGAAATGTGTAAGAGTCAGCCGAAATAGATGGTTCTTCATTAATTCTTGGATAAAAATAATGTAGATTAGGATGGAGGTTCTTTGATGAATTTTCATCCCCATGAAATTATTTATAGAGCTCCGCAAGTCACGGGATAGGTCCACACACATGAAAAGGTTGAGACTGGGCCTGGTTAGGTGATTACTGAAATGCAAGAAAGAACAAGAATGAAAATATTTTTGGTTGATGCAAGATTGCTTACAACCTGGGATGCTCTTGCATCAGACACTCGAGGTTGAAGGAAAGTGAGCCTCTCACTTTCCAGGAACTAGAGGGAAACCAATGTGGTCCACCTCATCTTGAGAAATCCATGATAAATCTTCCTTCGATATTCCTTTCCATTTGACTAGATATTCCTTGTACTACCTTCCTTTGGTACTACATCCAATTCTACTGGCTAAAAATTCCTCAATTTCCTTTGGATGGTGTGCTATCTGGTTGAGTAAACCAACTTCTCTTTCCTTCGGCAACTCTCCTTCATGATACTGATATAGGTCTACAATATTGAATATAGGTGATATGCCAAATTCCTCCAGTAGCTCCACTTCATATGCATTTACTGAATCAAACTTCTTGATGATTTTGCAAGGTCCAAACTTCTTCATCTTCAACTTATTATATGTCCCAATTGGAAATCTCTCTTTTCTTAGATATACCATTACTTCCTCTCCTACTACAAACACCTGATGTCTTATCTTCATGTATTCCTTCTCCTTATATGTATTGTTCATCTTCTTCAGATGCTCCTTAACTTGAGTATGCATTGTTTCCATGAATCCTACAAATTATTCCACCTCCGCACTCCTTTTGTTCTCCGTACTAATATCTCTTAACTCTTCTACTCCTCTGGGTTGTTGTCTTGTCACAATTGCAAATGGTGTCTTCCATGTGCTCCGATTTACTAATTTGTTGTATGCAAATTCTACTTGCGATAGTATCGAGTCCCAATCTCTTGCTTTATCTTCAATAAAACACCTCAACAAGTTCCCCAAACTCTTATTCATCACTTCTGTTTGTCCAATTGTCTGTGGGTGAAATGTTGAACTATACTTCAAATCTATCTTCATTTTCTTCCACAATGTTTTCCAGAAACATCCAATGAATTTAGTGTCTCTATCTGATACTATACTCTTTGGTAGTCCATGTAATCTCACAATCTCCTTGAAAAATAGGTCCGCAACATGCACTGCATCACTGGTCTTCTTACAAGGTATGAAATGCACCATTTTAGAAAATCTATCCACAACCACAAATATAGATTCAACTCCTCTCAGTGTCTTCGGTGATCCCAACACAAAATCCATGCTAATGTCTTCCCATGGTCTCTCTGGTACTGTCAATGGTGTATACATCCTAGTGTTTTGACTGTTTCCCTTTGCAACTTGACAAATCCCACAACTTTGAACATATTTCCTAATATCCTTATACAACTGTGGCCAAAAATAGTTCTCACTCACCACTGCTATAGTCTTATCATTCCCAAAATGTCCTACCAATCCTCTGCAATGCTTTTCCTTGATCATATTCTCTCTCATTGAACTCCTAGGAATACATAACTAGTTGTTCCTGAATAAAATACCTTCCTAAATGAAATAGTCCAACCATTTACTTCTATCAGTCTCTATAGGTTCCTTGCAAGCCTTCCTCACCTCACAAAAATCAATGTCATCCTCATACATATCCTTCAGTTCTTCAAAACCCAATACTTCAGCTCTCATCTCTATCAACAAACTCCTCCTGCTCAATGCATCTGCAACCTTGTTTGATTTTCCACTCTGGTGCTTCTACACAAATGTGTAACTCTGCAAGAATTCTACCCATCTCATGTGTCTCTGGTTGAACTTCCCTTAACTATTCAAATATTGTAAAGCTTGATGATCCGTATACAACAAAAATTCCTTAGGTAACAAGTAATGTCTCCACTTCTTCAAGGCTTGTATTATTGCATAGAATTCCCGATCATAAACTGAATATCTTCTCTTGGCATCATTCAATTTCTCACTAAAATAAGCTACTGGTCTCCCTTCTTGACTCAACACAGCTCCTATTGTGCTTCCAATAGCCTCAAAATCTACTTGGAATACCTTATCAAATTCCGGTAGTGCTAACACAAGTTGTTTTTTCACCTTTTGCTTCAACAACTCATCTTTTGTGCTCCAGATTTCCACTTGAATTCCTTCCGGTCACCCCTCATTATTTCTATCATAGGTGTACAAATACTACTAAAGTTTCTGATGAAATTTTTGTAAAAGCTTGCTAATCCATGGAATGATCTTACCTCTCCAATGTTCACAGGTGTAGTCCATTCAACTATTGCTCTAACTTTCTCAAGGTCCATTTTTAATCCTTATGTAGATATAAAAATCCTAAATACACTAGTTCTTCATTCATGAAACTACATTTCTTGATGTTTATCAACAACTTATCTTCCCTTATCCTCTGAAATACTTTTCTGATGTGCTCCAAATGTTCTTCCTTAGTCTTATTGAAAATTAGAATATCATCCAGGTAAACAATGACAAAATTACCCAAGAATATCTTCAAGACTTCATTCATTAGCCTCATAAATGTGCTAGGTGCATTAGTTAGTCTGAATGGCATGAACAACCACTCATACAATTCCTCATTGGTCTTGAAATCTTTTTTCCATTCATATCCCTCTCTGATCCTGATCTGATGGTATCCACTCTTTAGGTCTATCTTGGTAAAATACTTTGCTCCGTGGACTCAAACTGTCCATTATTTCATCCATCCTAGGCAATGGGAATCTATAATTCGCTATGATCTTATTGATAGCTCTTGAATCCGTACACATCCTCCATTCTCCATCCTTCTTAGGTGCAAGTACAACTGGTACCGCACATGGGCTCATACTTTCTCGGATCAATCCTTTCTTCAATAGTTCTTGTATCTGTCTATTTAGCTCTGCCTTCTCTGCTGGTGTCATATAATGTGCAACTTTGTTTGAAAAAATGGCTCCTAGAATAAGGTCCATATGATGACTGATACTCTGGATTGGTGGTAATCCATTAGGTACATTCTTTGATACAAGATCTTGGTACTCTATCAATAGTTCAATGACTTCCTTCTCCGGTGGTTCTTCTTCATCTTGGGCTTTGTATTTCCTTGGAATCAAAGCAAAACACATGTTTTCATGTGTCAATCCGTCTAGAAATCTCCTTCCATCTACCAAATTGATTCTAGCTATACCACATACTTCACATTCAGGTTCATCTTCCAAAGGTGTCAAGGTGATTCTCTTTCCATTGGACGTTATGGTGTAAGTATTATTTCTCCCATCATGTATATCTTTCTTATCATACTGCTAGGGTCTACCCAACAACACATGACATACATCCATTGGCA